>JAJIBD010008333.1:0-79207 GCA_021461705.1 Cryptotis parvus
GTGCAAGGCAAACACCCTACCTGCTGGGGTATTGCTCCTGGCCCCACTTTTTGACTAATTTAGGTTCAGTATTTGATTTGATCATAGTGTGCTATTAAAGGGGTTAAACAATTTAATGAAATTATTTTAATTATAACCACTATTCAATGGGTTAATTGTGTTAGTTGTTAATTATTTTCCTTCTTGAGAAGCGTGAAAGTGGTGACCTATACATTTCTTTGATACTAACTGTTGATTTCATAAACAAGTGATTGATTTTTTAGGTACAGATGCCCATGATAGTCTACTATAATGCAATTAATATATAATTCTTTAGTCTCTATTATATCTTAGCATCATTTTGTATAAATAAATGTTGATTCCAGGAGGTTTAGTGATTTTCTTAGGTCCACAATAAATTGTTAATTTTTAAAATGCTATACAGTTCTAAGCATATTATGCTGAGTTACCAATTGGCTTATTTAAAATTATTAAACCCATAGTAGTCCTGGGAAATTAATGAGATTAATCTAATAGTGCACCATCTGATTATCCCACTTTATAGTGAGTGAATATTATGAAAGTGTGGATTTTTAAATTTATCAAATTGAATAAAATAACTATGCCCCTTGAATAAAGTACCTATGCAGGAAGAGAAAAAAAACAAAACCTGAAGAAATTTGAAGTTAGGTAAAATATTTTTCCCATGTTATTTATCTAATGCAGTAAAGAATGTAGACCATGCACTTAGATAAAAATAATAGAATAGTTCTGGTTATAAATTAATGCTAATATTCCTATTTTCACTCTGTATTATAGAACCATTATCTGTGCTAAATTTGACTTATAACTATGAAGTTTTTTATGGTGCTTATAGAAAAGTATTTTCATTATGACTTAGAAATATCCTCTGGACAGATGTTATATCAAATTATAAAATCTGGGTCGTACATTGATGCATATATCAATACTCAGTGAATTGATAACAATAATATAAATTACCTTTTTTGTAAGTTTTTTTTTGCGATTTGAAAGTTTCTTTTTTAACACAGATATTCAAGTTTCTGACTATCAAATGAAATCTGTGAATAAGAAAGTACAAGAAGAATGAAAGTTAAAAATAAACAGTCGTAAAAATCTATCAATAAATTAAGTATGGAACATATAAGTGCTTAATCCTAATATATTATGGCATACTTAGCTTATATTACATAATACTATTTGAAAATAAACTTTCTGTATAAAATTAGTATCTTGAATGAACTTTATATAAATATATATCAGTCTAACTAGAATCTGTCAGAAGAGAGGTTTTATTAAGATCTCTGATGTATTTCCAATGTTATATTAATATGGATTTATTTTGTAATTCTTGTCATAAAATAATAATTTGCATATCAGACATGAAGAAAATATGCTAAGCTTTTTATTTGATTTAATATGAATAGATGATAGAGCTCATTGTTTTTTTTTAAATCAATGAGAAGATAAGAAGATTATGGCATCCCAATTTGATGGTACCTCTTCTGATTGCACATCCTAGTGAAAGTATTGGTTAATTATATTTCACATGTAACAAGAACATAATTTTCAATGTTTTGACAAGCAGCAAATTGCACATTAGTTAGTTGTAAATAAATTTATTAGAAACAGTTGTCCTTGTTTGTAGATTCTCTTTTGAAAGAATAAATTAATTTAAGACTCATCATTCACAAGAAGCATATTACAATATCAAAGCTATAGTTATTTTAAAAAACAGAGACCAAAGAATATCTACTAAATAGCTGAAGATATTTGAAATTTTAACAAGATGAAAGAAGAGAATAAGCAGTCTATGATATCAGCACGGTGCCTCTGGTAATCAGGACTTTAGTCACGATTCATTTGGCTCAATTATTGTGCTAATAGTATTATCTCTGCTGCAATATAAACATAATACTGGTTTCCACTGAGAAATGTAAATTATAGAATGTTAAGTGTTTTCCTGGAAAATATGTGTAAATTGATTGGTAGATATGTCATCATCTTTAGATTTTTTGATATAATTTATAGTTATTGAAGTATATTCACAACAGTGAATATTTAGGGATCCTAATTTTTATGCAATTGAAATTGAATAACCCAACTTAGACAGAATTTACTAGTAATAGACAATTGACATTGGTTATTATTTACCTCATGCAAAACTGACACTGTCAGTTATATTTTTACATATAGGGAGATAAGCATGAATTTATCTGATTTTATTCGTATCTAATATTTACTAAATGTAAACTAGTTACCGTCACTGATCACTTGATCACTTGAATCCTGTTATTCATCAATTTGCTCAAGTGGGCGCCAGTAACATTCCCATTGGGCCCTATCATGTGCCAATGTAGCCCAATGGCATCTGGTTGCTTCAGGAATACAAAGAGCCTCAAACCATTCATTCAGGGTCTTGACAAAGAAGTCTGACCATCTTGTAGGTGGGCGGCCACATGATTTTTTGTCATCCTGTGGGATCCAGTCGGTAATGGCTCTAGTCCAGTGGACATCTTCAAGTGGCATTAAATTTCCAGCCCATCTGATTTTCGATGCCTTGGCAAACGAGACAGCGTCCCTGATTCTGGAACAGTGACAGAGGTCGGAACTCCTGATTCCTTCTCTCACTTGAGTGAGGTGTGATATTCAAGCATAGCTCTTTCGATTTTTCTCTGGAAGACCCGAATAGCATTCTCATCCTGCTTTCGTAGGGCCCCAGGTCTCTGAGGTGTATGTTATTGCAGGGAGAACGGTGGAGTCAAAGAGATGCGCCTGGAGCAAGAGGTTCTTTTTCCTTTTAGCTATTTCTTTGATGCCTTTAAAGGCATTCCATGCTGCTCTCTTCCTCCTGCGCAGTTCAGGTTTTAGGTCGTTCATCATGTTGAATTCTCGTCCTAGGTACATATAACTGCTGCATTCAGAGATGTTTGTTCCTTTGAGAGTGAATGGGGCCTCTGGAACTAGTTCATTTTTCATAAACATAGTTTTGTTGAGATTCAGCTGTAGACCTATCTTTCCACATTCTCGGTCGAAGTCAGCCAGCGTTTGTGCTGCTTGGCTAATGTTTGGTGTTATTAGAATGATGTCACCAGCGAAGCAGAGGTGGTGTAGTTGCCGACCATCTATCTTCACTCCCATTCCTTCCTATTCTAATTGTTGCTTGATGTTCTCAAGGGTGACACTGAAGAGTTTTGGTGAAATGCTATCACCATGTTGAACCCCTCTTTTTGACATCAATGATCACCCTTTGTAGAATGGTGAGATCCTGGTGGTGAATCCGTAATACAGCTCACGAAGGATCTTGATGTATTGGGTTTGAACACCCAGTTTGGCTAGGACTTTGATATCCACACAGTAACCAAGCACATTGAGGTTTGTAGGGAGTACAAGATGCCGCACTGTCTCACGTTCATTGATTTATAGAAAGCCTTTGATTCTGTGGAGACTAGTTACCATAAATTGTGTTAAGCGTTTTATAAGATTTTTTTCATTCATTTTCTGATAGACTTCAGAAGTGAAAATCCTATGCTAAAGACGAGGAAAATGAAACTAGAAATTAAAAAACCCAGCCAACTTCATAAGAAGACTGACTACATAAATCTTCAATTTCAATATGTTAGACCACTACTGGCAGTGTTCAAGGATTAGTCCTAGCTCTGGGCTTATAAATCATTTTTGTTGGTGCTCTTGAAACCATATTTAGTGCCAGGCACTGAACCTGAATGAGAAGCAAGTGCTCTACCCACTGTATTATCTCTCTGGTCCTAAATTTCCAGTTTTAAGAAAATGTGGATAAAGGTGTACATTGTCATCATAGGTTTGGACCAATGACAAATATTCATTGCCATGGATACTTCTCAGGACATTAACCTAATAGCCAGTAGAAGAATACATGACATCACCATCTTTACAATAAAATGGAGAAAATAGGAATTTCCAGAAGGTAAACTTTAGGCCAAGTGCATACTTTAATAGGTATTACTTCACTCTCTAGGTAACTTTGAAACTGAGATCACTTTGAAAGAATTCTCAAATTTGTTAGAGGATTACCTTCTATGTGCTATTATTAGTCATCTTGTGCTGTTTTGGCAAGGGGGAATAACTTTGGGTAAGAGTGATCTGCAACGTATGTGTTCCCAAAGAGGATTGAATGTTACTAGCACTCACAGAATTAGAAAAATAAACCATCAGTTCTGGTGGCAGATCTGAGCAACTTTACAGCATTTACCAAGTTTATTCATATGAAGAGATGTCTTTTTTATAGCATTTTCATTGGCAAAACTTTGATTCATATTAGAAATTAATATATAGCAACATGAAAGTAAGTGTAATAAATATATCAGCATTATTGTCCTTTCTGGAAGACAGTTATCAGCAGCATCACTGTATCACTGTATCACTGTCTTCCGTTCATCATCAATTTGCTCGAGTGGGCACCAGTAACATCTCCATATGTCCTGTATCATGCTAGTAGAGCCCAAGGGCATCTGCTTGCTCCAGGAACATAAAGAGCCTCAAAGCATTCCATCAGGTCATGGGGATGAGCACTATAATTGTTACTGGTATTTGGCATATCAAATACGACATGGGTAGCTTGCCAGGCTCTTTCTGCTGTGAGTAGTCACCTCTAGAGTAGTCACCTCTGAACTCCAGCATTTATGGATGAACAGCATGGCCAAAAGAGGCCCCGTGAGCTGGTCTGTGATCAGCTATTCTGCTGGGTGGAGTTCTGACGAGAGGGGAGTCTGGATGTGGAAAATGGCTGCCCTCCTGGAGTGGGGGGTCGTCGTTTAAAAAATTACTATCAATGCTCTTTCTGCTTACTGCTTTGCCATTTCAGGTGTGGCTTATCTCAGGCTGATATCACTGGGCATAAGAGATGGAATAGGAGGCAGAGTTCTCGCCCTGGTCCTATCAGCCTCTATATCTGACTTGGGCCTTATATGACTCCACACTCCAGATCCCGAGCTTCTGCTTGGTGCTCCACCATTCCATATGGGCTGAGAAAAATAAAAAGCAATATCAGCCTATTCTCTTGGTATCTTCTTGGGGGACTAACAACAAAAATACCCTGAGCACAGCAGAAATACTGGAAAACCAATGGAAAAACATAAGGAAATTCACCAAGCTGAACAATATCACTGAAGATTTAAACACCAATAAACCCTCAAACGATGCCTTTAGTGAAACTATGATGAGGATATTCAACAAGTTCAAAGAAACAATAGTGCATGTAGTCGGCAAAGTACAAGAAAGTATAAAAATAGAAATTAAAAATTACTACAATAAGAAATGAAGAGTGTGGTACTTGATAAAAAAAAGTTAATAGAAGCTTTAAAGGTAGTTTTTTTTTAATAAAGTTAAGAGAATCTCTTAATAACAGAGAAATAAAGCTAAGTAAAATATTCAGGAGCTCCAAGGAAGAAATGGAGAGGAACCAGCAGAGGAAAGAAAATAGTCTAAAAAAAAAGAGCAACATACTAGATAAGTGTGGGATTAGTTCAAGAGGAATAATATAAGAATCTAAGCATTTACTGAGCAACCATTTGCTCAAAACTTATGAAGCTAAATCTTATGAAGAAACAAAAGTTAAAAGAAATATTTGATAAGTGTCGGGGCGCGCCGCTGGGGTTCCCAACAGTGCTGGGAAGCAAGTTCCCTTCTACCTCCGAAGCCGGCAAGGAATGGATGAAAACTCAGGAATCCGATGCAGTTTTAAAGGCTTTACTTATCACAGGTTCAGGCATACAAATCAGCAAAAGGAAAAGCCCGGTGCTTAGGATTCCCGGCTAGAACCCCAGCCACGTGTAGGCCAAGATGGCAGCCACCACCTGTAAAGGCTTTGTAAAGGGGAAGAAGACAAGACTTCCAAGAAGGGTGTGAGCTCACAAGGAGAGCTCCCACCAAGAAGCGAGGAGAGAGAGGAAATCGGCTAGTTTTATACCTCTGCCACTCAGACCTTCCTCCCACTGTTATGGAAAGCAGGGAGGGTCAAATGCCCTTAGGTAATCCCTCCCTGCACTTCACCTAGGCCCGTTAGTATGCTAATGTTTGAGCCAAGATCTGCCTGGGAATGCCTTTATAGGGTAGTGAAGGGGGTTTCTGAGATGGCATGTCTCTGTACCAAAGACTAATACTAATGCCAGTTAAATATTTCTCCAAGCCTTCACAAGTCTCTTCTACTTCATTGTAGTTTTATATTTTAGTTGCCTTTGAGTATATCAGGGAGCCATGCTTGTTTGCTTGGAAGCAAACAGCATTTCTCTCTGATCTAATTACTTAGGTGTCCTACGTGGCCAGGCTAATATGCTGGTAAGATCTAGCTAGTCCCACGATGATTGTGGTAGCATGGGAGAATATTTATACCACCTAGTACAGCATGCATGGTCGGATAAACTGCCACATTTAGACAACCCCCTTATCTCCGAAGTGATTTGCAGGGAGGCAATCCAGAGCAGATACAGCGGCCCTTAGGAGTCCTGCAACAGATAAGTAAATTTCTCAAGAGTGGGACCCAGAACAATAGTACAGTCGGTAGCTTGTTTGCCATGCAGTGACTGATTGAAATTTGATTCATCTATCCCCCCCATCCCCTCACCCCCTGCACTGTCATTAGTAATTCCTCAATGCAGAGCCATTAGTAACCTCTGAGCATCAAAGGGTGTAACCCAAAAAGAAAAAAAAAAGACTCAACTAGGAAAACTCCAAGACACATGGTAGTTTGTGAGCCAGAAGAGTATGAACATAGTAAAAACTCAAACAAAATGAATAGCTCATCATGAACTTTATCCAGCTGGATTGCCATTCAGGTTTGAAGGAATGCTTCAGAACTGCAGGGACAGGGAAAAGTTTAGTGAATTCGTAGCTTTGAAATGAGTTTTGCAAGAAGCATTTCTCGGAAATACAAGACAAACTTTCCCAAATGTGTCATTGAGTATGGTTCTCTCTAGTGGTTCATATGGTTGTCCTATATTAGATTAAGAAGGTTTATTACTCCTATCTTGATAAGGGATTTGATACATTTTCAATAATTGTTTTTTTATTTATATTGGTTAAATCACTTAGCAGTCATGCCAAATTGATTTTTTGTTGATTTATTATCTGATAATTCCAATTGCCTTTCATTTAAGTTTTATTGGAGCAAGTTACATAAAATTCATTTGCTATAAGCCCGCCAAGGAAGAGGGTTGTGGAGGGAAGAGAACACTAATGGAGGGTCGGTGCTGGAACATTGTATGCCTGAAAATATTATGAACAAATTTGTAAATCACCGTGTCCTAATGAAAATTAACATAAAAAATATAACAATGACCTTTAAATAAAGTGATATTTGCTGCAAGGGTGAGGTCTTGTGTACTTCTGACCTTTAAAACAGTAATTTTCTTAAGTTGTACAAAATAGAAATTCATTACATTCTTCCCCTTTGTTCTTTTTCATTTTTAGTTCAAAGAATAGCAGCAATTAAATACACCTCAAAAATATTTTAGGCCACTCTCTATGCATTTATGCACTCATGGAATATATATATATATATATATATATATATATATATATATATATATAATCTTTGTACAGAAATACAAAACATAAAAATATTTAGTTTAATTTCACAAGATATTATAGAACATGATTTATGTATTTAAAGATAAACTGTTCATGACAAAAATATTCAAATTAAAAAATTAGAATAAATGTATTCAACTGTATAGCTGAATGCTTACATAATATAAGTAAAATATGAAATAATTCATATAAATGCATGCAATATCAAACTATTCAAATGATTGATATTTAAGAAATGTTCTAGGGGAAGGTGAATGAGAGCAATTGCTAATTTTAGTTACATGCATTGTAATGGGAGGCACGGTTATTAAAATGCCACTGTTTTTAGTTTAAACACGTGTGGTTTGTGGAGAAAAGACAAAGGGCTTACAAATCTTAAAGATATATTTAAAAAAGGATTATTAAAAATGGGATTCATTTGGTGTACAATATAAAACTTTTGCAATAGTAATAAGATCTTAAATTAATATATAAACTAGACATATGGTCTCTATCTAGAAAATATTCCTGTTCAATAAGAGTTTCTTTGTATCAGTTCCTACTTATTATTCCTAATTATCATTGTAGATGAAATCTATTTCCCCAGGTTCACAAATGTGCTTTAAATGAACCCAGTGAATGAAATGGTGTGATAAACTTGAATGACCACTAGGAGGCACTAATTTGATATCGCAAATGAGCATAAAAATAAAAGACATTCTTTGAAATAAAACAGCCAAGTTAAAGGGTTCTGACATTGATTCAAGATAAGTGTTGTTTGACCATTTACAATTTATGTCTAGGTGAATAGTGTCAGTGAGCCAGAAAAAAAGGCCGCTGGTAGTATGTGTATTCTCAGGAAAACAGTCCTCCTATACTTATATCTGCTTTAAATGCTTGTCATGAACATGATAGGGAGGAAGTTATGGCAACTACAAATATAGGAAAAGCATCACAGAGCAAAATCAAGCCTTTTTGCAGCTTGTGACAAATACTATATTGGCATTTTCTTGATATACCTAAATTAAAGCTCTCAAATCTACTTACATAGATTTAATTTTTTTTAAAGAAAGGTTTACGACCTACAAAATGGGAAAAGATTTTAAAACTAGATCAATTGGAGTCTTACACAATTTTTTATTTCCACACACAATTTTTAAGAAAAAGGAATGCTATGAACAGCCATAATTCCAGCTGCTATCATTTGCTTCAAAATGTTACACACAAAACCTTGTGTATAGTAAAATAATTACTTAAATTTCTATTACCTATATATAGAATGGTATCATGTATTTCTGTGAATAATTCAAACAATGCTTGGATGGCTTTATACTTAGACATACAAAATTAAAACTAACAAAAGTAATAAGACAGATTTCCAATTTCGCAGAACCATTTCTACTATTACTTCTGCCCTTTTCCCATGTCAGTTTCTAAGAAAAAGCAATGTCTTGACCACTGGACTATTTTTTATAAGCCTGATTTCTGGCATAATAGTCAGCCCTACTCAGTTTAGGATTACATTCTAAATATGTATTACATGAGCATGTTGAAAACTATTTTTTGTTCTATTCTCAATTAAGAACAGAAATAAGAGTATACAAATAAAACAATGTATGTGGAGAAAATGTAACACTCTCTCTTGTGAGAACATAACAAGTTGTGCCTCTTTGAAAAACATTGTGGAGCTTTCTCAGAAAATTGAAAAATGAAATATATGATTTAGCAATTCTAATCCTGCCATCTATAGCAAGAACAAAATTAGCACTTATACTAAAATATATATGCAAATACATAATATATAATATATAAGATTAGCACTTATACTAAAATGTATATGTAAATATATATAAATATTCATTAAATGCCATTGACAATAGCCATGATCAAGAACCAACCCAAATGTTCAACAATGTAAGAAGAGCTTTATATATACAATGATATACTTGAGAGCTATATACTGCATTTTTATAAAAAGTAGAGAAAAATAGTGTCCTATTAAATTAACTGAAAAGAGAAAGAAAAGTATAAGCTCACAAAGATATAGTACATGAAGAAAAAAACAAAGGATAGACGATTACACAGAAAACAAATCTTTAGATTGTGAGTGAAGAACTCAGGTTACAAATATGGGTAGGCATATTTGTACAAATATGGGAGGCATGAAATGGGTAGTTGCAATAGATAAAGGTGAAGAAATATTGGCAATTTTGTAACAGAAGTGATATAATAGCACTGTAACCCTACAGTCCTTAAACACTTTTTTGTCAACCAATTATACCTTAATAAAAAAAGAAATAGAAGCCAAATATTATTTTAAATTGCATAAAGAACAAAAAGCTAAATTTTATTGTTCATTAAAGTTGTTGATCTAGCTGATGTTCTTATCAATATTTATATTAAGGTATGGTCAAGTCCATTTTGAAGATATGTAAAAAGTGATTATTCTAAAACATAATTTAAACACTTAAATATATTAATTACTAAAATAAAAAATGAAAAGTATGCTTATTTTAAAAGAGAGGGATAGACTACCTTTGTAAACAACATAAAATAATGAATAAATAATCCAGTTGGTAATTATAAATATGTCACTCATTTTCTTCAGTCTCTTTTTTATATTTTTTAAGTATTTTATTATACCACTGTGATATATACAATTACAAAGATATACAATTAATAAGTTCATATTTGGATTTTGGTCATACAGTGTTCAAGCACCTATCCCTCCACCAGTGCCCATCTCTCACCACCAATGTCCTTGGTTTCCTCCCCCCTCCCCAGCCCGCGTCCATGGCAGGTTCTTTATTGCTTCCCCTTTCTCTCTCTTTTCCTTCCCTTCCAGACTATGGATTACAGAACATACATTAAAGGGTTGTCATGTGTATCTTTTTGCCTGTATTTAATGCTCAGTTCTAGGTTGGTATTAGTACCCTCGACAATTGTTAGCACACTGTTCCATTTTATGTCTTACCGAGCCTCTACTCCCACACGTTTGTGATAATTTCCACCTTTGACAAGACCTCCTGATACAAGGTCATGTTTCACTTGACCTTGGATATTGGTATCATAATATGTACATATATATTTATGTCATGCAAATAAATGCAGTCATTCTGTATCTGTCTCTCTCCTCTTCAGTCTCTTTCACATGATCCTAAGACAGATTTCTCTGAACTTCCATCTCATACTTTTAATGAATTATATAATTTATTTATATGTAAATATTATTTATATTATTTTATTTATTATATTATTAATACCTAGTTATTTCACAATACATTATTTCCATATTTATTATGTCTTAGTTTAAACTTCTTCCCTTTCATTCCTTGTTATCTTGTTCTTATTTATTTTCAGAAATTTTAGATTGATGTGCAACATGATACATCTATGAAGAAATTTTATCATCATATTTGCATTAATATTATGTTAATAAATATTATAAAATCTCAGTATTTTGTTAATAAATATTGTTTTATAGAAAGAATACTATAAACATAGTGGCTTAAAACATACACTTACTCTCACAGTTTCTATGAAATTAGAGTTGGGCATACTTGGATGAGTTCTCTGCCATAGGATTAAACAAGGTTATAGTCAATGCATTGATCATAATTTTAGCTTATCTCTAGTCAAAGGACAGATCTTAAAAGCATATCACTTTGGCAGCAATCTGTACAGCACAGATTTCTGACTTGAGAACCTTGGTATCTTGATGACCTGTGTCTGGAGGTCACCCTTATCTGCTTCTCATGTATTTCTTTCTATAGTACAACTCATAACATGGAATGCTGTTTATTTAAGTACAACATGTTAATAAGAGTTTCTCAGCAAAAACAAATAGATATTACAATCTTATATGGTGTAATTGCTGAGCTGAGATTCTTTACTATTATGGAATGATTATTTATGTACTAACATTTACATTACAAGATTCCCTGTATAATAGTATCTGAGATGGGGACCTTAAAAGTAATTCAAGTTAAATGAAGCCAACAGAACAGAGTCCTGACTTTACAGGGATACTTTCCAAGTAATAAGACCCACTAGTCTCTATTTTCATAGGTCCTCTGTGCACTTGCCCTGGAGGAAGTCTATTCCACAGACTTAGTGAGAAGCAGCTCTAGACAAGCAAGATAAAAAAGTTCTTACAAGAAACTGAACAGGACATCGATGATGGTTTTCCAGTACTGAGAAATAGGAAGGGAAAAATGTATCCTGTTACTCAGTTCAAGGTATTTTGTTATAACTCACAAATAACTACCACAGTAAAGTCACAAGTCCTATACATACTCAAAACAGAGACTTGAAAACTTGGAGTCAGGGATTATAGCACAGTAAAGTGCATTTACAACAACTCCCCTTTTAGCTCTGCTTTATTCTATTATTCTAGATAGTGCTTGATCTAGTTAACTTTGTTAACTTTGCGGCTGCCTGCTCCTATCTCTGACCTGTATACTGTCTGCAGACTCCTCTTTGTTTATATCACTTCCAGGTTCCTTGCCTGACTAACTCAAGTGTAGATTTCTGTGCTTCTAGAACCATACTTAGGCCCATATGTCCTGGAATACAACTGGGAAACTATTGAGTTGTTCTGCACTGTGCTCTCAGAGTTCTTACCACTGTTTTTCCCTATAGTCTGCCAAGTCCCACTTCCCACTATCCCTTCTGGACAATGCCCAGAATAAAGTAGCAGCTCTGTGGTGGAGTCTGGTGTGGTAGCTATAGGCAGAGGGAGGGGCAGCATTCTAACTGCAGAATGAAAATCTAAGCAGCTGAAGACGTGCTATGCTTTCATGGAAGACCCTATTTTGATGACCTTGGTTTCTTTGATTAAATGATTCATAGCTTTATCCTTCTCATGTATGAAAAAAAGAAAAAGAAAGCCATGTTACATATATCATTTGATTTCTATAAGAATTGGATGAGGAAATACTTTTTTACATAGTATATAAACAGTCAAGTCCCATGCAAATATAATGCAGTTAAATCAATTTGTTAATGTTCTGCAGAAATTAGTTACCTCCTGACTTTAAGGAATTTTGTTGTTTTAATTCCTATGCATTTCTGTCATCTTTTCTTGTTGCTGAATGCAAAACACTAACAGTAGACATTAACAGTGTTCAAAAATGTTCTAAGATCTGTAGGTAGAATTTTAAGAAAATATGTACAGAAAACAAAATATGACAGAATAATTATATGATCTCTAATACTGGCTTCAGAAATATGTCAGGAAAAGAATAAGCTTAGCAAAATAGGACCTTCAGTTCAAAGAGGTGGTTGTTTTAATACTACATTTTAAAGGAGTTGTATAGAAATAGCTCATTTGTGAGAAAATGTAATACCTCTTATGTTACAAAGGTTACAGAATCTTTATGAAATATTGTAACAAAGGTAGTTTTATCCCTTGGATTTCCAAAGGGCTATTTTTGTTATCTCTCTGATTACTTTAAAGCTCATACATTAATATTTAATTTCTGATAATACATTTGAAAAGTTATAAAAGTCATCAATTTTGCTCTTGCTTCAAGCATTGGGTAATATACCTATGCCACACCAAATATATAGATTACCAATAAAGCAGATAAAAATAGATCACCATATTAGTTTCTGAAGAGAGAAACTGCATGTAAAAATTTGCTTTATAGTCTTTTTTTTCTTTTGGTTTTGGGTCTCACCTCAAGGTACTGTCTGGGCTTACTCCTAACTCTGCATTCACAGATCACTTCTGGTGGTGATCAGGGGACAAAGCGGTGGAATGTAACCCTGGTCTATAATACGCAAGGTTAAGTGCCCTATCTGCTGTATCATTGTTCTGGGTTCAAAAAGTTTTATTTCAACATGTTTTCCTAACATCAACGTGAGAAAAGACATAAGAAGATACAAGTTGTCACCCCTAGTCTGTTAGTAATTTTGACATTCTATTCTGATAAATTCTTAGTAGCTTTTTTCTAAAGTAGAGAAAATTAAATGGGCAAATTTTAATAAGTCATACTACATATGTATATTTTATTTGCACATTTATATTTGATGAACAATTATGAGATTAGTAGTTAATGCATTATAGTTTTTTGTTTTGTTTTGTTTTGGGGGTCACACCCAGTATTGTTTAGGAAAAATTCCTGGCACTGTACTTAGGTTTCACACCCATCAGGGAACCTGAGATTGAATCCAGGTCAGCCTCATTCAGAACAGGCATCCTACCTTCTCTACAACCATTCTGGTGCCTATGTATTTTAATTTAAAAAAGCCTAGAAGTGCATTCTCTTTCACAGTTTGGTTCTAAATGTAAAATAATATCCATGCTAAATTCAGGCCTTAGTTTTCTTGCTTACCGTAATTGTAGGGTTCTAAAAATGTATATATGTCCACAAAGAAAAGGTAAAGAAATATTTTTAGGAAAGGGCAATAAGTCACTTTTATGATAAACAACACTAGAATAAGATTCACTGTATCACTGTCTTCCCGTTCATCATCGATTGGCTTGAGCGGGCACCAAGTAACATCTCCATATGTCCTGTCTCATGCTAGTAGAGCCCAAGGGCAATGCTTGCTCCAGGAACATAAAGAGCCTCAAACCATTCGACTAGTTCATGGGAATGAGGTCTGAAATTGTTACTGGTATTTGGCATATCAAATACGACACGGGTAGCTTGCCAGGCTCTGCTGTGCAGGTAACATACTCTTGTAGTCATCTCTAAATTCAGCATTTATTGATGAATCGCAAGCAGCCGTGCGAGCTGGGCTGTGATAGGCTGGTCTTCTGGGTGGAAGTCGGATGTGGAAAATGGAGGCCCTCAGGAGTGGGGGTTGTTTGACTTGTTGCAAGGCTCAGCTGGGGTGGCGGGCCAGGACTAGAACTTCGCCATCCCTCCTGGGCGCCTTGTGAGCAGCTGGGCACAGGGAGAGCCAGTAGCAGCTCTGCCCCATGTCTGTGAGTTCAAACTTTTCAACAAAGTTTTCAAACTTGTTGAAAAACGATTATATAATTTTATTCTGAGAGAGAGACTCACAGAATAAGATTATATAATGTTTTCCAACAAGTTCTAAAATGTCATATGTCCAGATAGATTTATTTAGCTCAATTTTCTGTGATTTTATGCATTTATTGTAGCAAAATTATACTGATTTTAGGATGGATATCTCAAAACAATGTGGATGAAAGAAATAATAGAAGGAAGAGAAATGAGATCACTTGTGTCTGTTTTATCATGATCTATGATTATGATGGTATTTCTGGTTTTCACCTTCTGTATCAAAGAGAAACTGCTTACTTTAAAATTCAAAAAATAATTGGAACTGTATTAAGTGTTCACATGTGTAGAAGGAAGTAATTGGATAGGGAAACATTGGTCCAAAAGATCCTGACACTCTGGATCTGGGTGTGTGTTGGTATAGAGTATATAGAGTATCCTTGAAACCCTACTTTTAACTGTCTTATAAACCACAGTGCCTGATTAATGTATACTTGAAAATAATCTATCTATTATGATGGTAAATCATTTATATAAGAAATTAGCATTAAAGGCAAAATTTAAAGATACTGACAATAAAAAGAGAAGGAAGTGTTTGTGAGATATTGTAAGAAATTATTTTTATAAACCAGTGAGCCAGGGTTCAGTTTCCCTCTAAGTCACTACAGTTAACCTCCTCAATTCTCTAAAATTCATTTTATAATTTGATTTAAATATTTGTATAATTACTAAAGTAATATGGTTACATGCAGGTCAATGTTAATGCTTTTAATGTACAAAGTTACAAAATCTCCACCACCAACAAAAGATAAAATATTCCTTCTCGGTGCCCTTATAACTTCCAGTCCTACCCTTTCTACTTATCTTGCTCTTCCCTCCAACTTGTTCTCAGTACTGTTGTCAGAGCCCAAGGGTTATTTTCACTGGATACTGTTAGTTCCTCTTTTCTTTCATTTTTATATTTAATTTTAAAAGTAACCTGTGTATAACATGGTTAAAGTAGTGTTAACATTCATGATTTAGACGTTTATAGGTGCCTCACTTTACCTCCACTGAAGAACAAGAGATCTCCGTCTTTACGACAGTTTTAGTCAACCTCTTCTTCCCACCAATTTGTTCCCACCATGCTATGTTGTAATCTTAGTTTTGAAATCAAAACAAAGATTACATCTTTATCAGTAGATATTATTTTCTTGTTTCCTGATAAACTACAATGAGTGAGATTACGGGTATCTCCCTCTGGCTTTTTTTTTAAATTTTTTTTTATTTTTACAATTACAAAGATATACAATTAAAAAAGTTCATATTTGGGTTTTGGTCATACAGTGTAGCAGCACCCATCCCGCCACCAGTGCCCATCTCCCACCACCAACGTCCCGGTTCCCTCCCCCTCCCCAGCCCTCCTCCATGGCAGGTTCTTTATTTCTTTCCATTTCTCTATCTTCTCTTTTCCTTCCCTCTCCAGACTATGGATTACAGAACATACATTAAAGGGTTGTCATGTGTATCCTTTTGCCTCTATTTAATGCTCAGTTCTAGGTTGGCATTAGTACCCTCACAATTGTTAGCACACTGTTCCATTTTCTGTCTAGCTTTTTTACTGAACATGATGCCTTCCATTTCCATCCAAGTTATAACTGCCAGGCTTCCTTTTCTCTGATCGTTGTCTAATTATTCTCTATATATCTACCACAATTTCTTTATCTGGCATTTGAATTGGTTCTGTATTTGAGCTGTTGTACTTAGTGTACGTAAATCTTTTCCAATAAATATTGTTCTAAAAGGTGAAAACACATGGCCATTTGGAAACTAGTTTTTCTTGTTTTTTTTCCTTTTTTTCTTTTTGGGTCACACCCAGCAATGCTTAGGGGTTTCTCCTGGCTCTGCACTCTGGCTCCTCCAGACTGCTTAGGTTCTCCTATGACATGCTCCCTCCGCACCTCTGCTCTGCACTGGCTGTCAGCACAGGTCTTCTCCAGTGGAAGTCCAGGATGTTTTTACTGCTGCAACAGAGGTTGAGGTCAGCGTTCAACCTATTCCGTAGTGTAGGATTTGCTGTGGGAAGGTGTAGGACTCCCATCATGACCAGTTTGCTCCCTTTATTTCCTTAATTTCAAAACTTAGTAAATATAAGGATCTATAATAGAATTTTAGCAATAATTGTACTGTATGCTGTATGTGTACAGAAGATACTAAGAACATTCTATTTTTTATTGTAAACTATCCCTATTAAAATTTTTTCAGTAGGTTATTATTTAATATGAAGTGACCAGTTTAGAACAGAAGGGGCAATTATTTATGACACAAATGCACTAATTGTTCTTTGGACATTTTGTATGTTTTCGAGAAAAACAGCAGGTGCCACAGAACAGAAACAAGCAACTTACTGGGTATTTTAAGTCTTCAACAATATTTTAGGGATTTTTAATAAATAAAAGTAGTTAAGACCTCTTGAATTAGACTCTTGAATAGAAATATTATACAGAGATAATATAGACAAAAAATTTTATAATTACTATTGTACATAGAATATATAGTAAGGGTACTGTATATAGATTTTCTATTATATAGCGAGGTTAAATGCATTCTCTCTCTTACACAATTCACTTCACTTATCTTCCCGTTGTTCATTGATTCGCTCAAGCGGGCACCAGTAACATCTCCATATGTACTGTCAGGTGCTAGTGTAGCCCAAGGGCATCTGCTCCCTCCAGGAACATGAAGAGCCTCAAACCATTTGTTCAGATCATGGGAATGAGGACTATAATTGTTACTTTTTTTTTTTTTTGCTTTTTGGGTCACACCCGGCAATGCTCAGGGGTTTCTCCTGGCTCTGCACTCAGGAATTACTCCTGGCAGTGCTTGGGGGACAATATGGGATGCTGGGGATCAAACCCGGGCCTTCATGGGCCAGCCGCATACAAGGCAATGCCCTACCCGCTGGGCTATCGCTACGGCCCCTTGTTACTGGTTTTCCGCATATCAAATACGACATGGATAGCTTGCCAGGCCCTTCCATGTGGGTGGTATACTCTCAGTAGTAGGCTCTCAGTTAGTGCATTTACTGATGAACAGGCTGTACACAACGGAAGAGATTGGTTTTTCTCTCGAGTGGAGCTCTGATGAGTTGTGGAGTCAGATGTTGAAAATGGCTGCCATCATGGTGCTGGGGTACTTCTGACTTCTTGAGAGGCTTTATTGGGATGGCAGGCCAGGACTAGAACTCACCTTCCCTCCCAGATGCTTTATGATCAGCCAAGCACAGGGAGAACCAGTAGCAGCTCTGCCCCGTGACTCTTTGTCTCTGGTTCAATCATACCTGAGCTTGAAATTGGCTTTGCTGTAGGCTGGGACTCTCTTATTCAGAGCACTTAATAAGTAGAATATTACCTTTCATTATTTATTTCAAAACAAAACCAAACCGTACTCTATTCTGAGGTTAACTTCCATGATTTCATTAAAAATGCTGAATTAGTTTTCATTAGATTAGATACTTACATAGTTATGTAAGTTTAACTATAAAGAGATTTGGTAAAAAAAAAAGAGATTTGGTAACCTCAGAGAATGGATTAATTGTAATTGCAAGTGACTTGAAGATACATAGTAAACTCATTGGGGATTAATGATTATTAAGATATTGTGTATTTTATATACTACTTCATTAGCTTTAATTTGCCATATAAAAGATATAGTTGAAGGATGAAATATAAAACTATGTGGTTGCACTATGGTTATGAAAAGATCTAGCCTTCAAAAAACCTTCATTGTTCCATTCTCCTAGGCACTGATCAGTCTTCAGGGCTGACATTTTCCAAGCAATTTATATACTACTTTATTCTTAAGATTTATTTAATAAAGGCCTTGCATGAAACCACATAAATTTGATCTCCTTAGAAGCCAGTTAGATTGAGGAGGGCAGTTAAGTGGATAAATGTCATGTGGTAAGTTTAGAAGGCATTGTCCCTGAGAATAAATAATTTTTAAATTTATGGTTCTAACTATGTTTTTAACTCAAGGTTGGGCTTTTCGGCTCCCTTTCACCTTTGCAAATTCACTTATAATTTACAGATAGTTTCTGATGAAGTGTTGTCCATGCGCATTGTTTGGGGTGATCTTCTACCTGTTACATCACCCTTAAAACATTTGATTTTTTTATTTGCTTAACTGATGGACATTAAAGGAAATGTAAGGTCTTTTAAGTCTTAAAATTAAAAAAAACCTTTTGTAAAGAATGAAGCTTCATATGATTGCTTTTATTTTTATCCTTGGAAAAGTACATTTATTGTAATGTCGGAGAACTTTTTTTGAAGAACTTTTTGGAAATGGTCCTTCGTACTTTGTGAAATAATATTAGTCATAGCCCATCATGTTCTTAATTTCTGTATGTACTTATATTTGGAGAATTATGCTACATGGAAATTCATAGTCCTGTTGCCTAAATAGGATAAATATTTAACTAGAATTTGATTTTTTATTAACTTCTACCTTGAAGTACTTTGTAAAGTGGAGGGGAACAGAATGTGTGGAGCCACATAGATAATATCTCTAACATATTTAAAGAAGTCAGTCCTTAGAAGTCTAAAACATATTTAGATATAAAGTGAAAATCAAAATTTCTGATTTCTTGGTGTTATAATTCCCATAGTTTCATGCTTCCAGGTTACATACTCAAATATTTCCAGCATCACTTGTCACTTGTCACTTGTCTTCCAGTTGTTCACCAGTAACATCTCCATATGTCCAGTTACATGCTAGTATAGCCCAAGGGCATCTGCTCGCTACAGGAACATGAAGATTCTCAAACCATTCCTTCAGGTCATGGGAATGTGGTCTATAAATGTTACTGGCTTTTGGCATATCAAATATGACATGGGTAGCTTGCCAGGCTCTGCCGTGCAGGTGGGATACTCTTGTAGTAACCTCTCATCTCATGCATTTATTGATAACTACCTGAGACGTGGAAAACTCAGCTCTTCTGCTGGGTGGAGCTCTAATAAACTGTGGAGTCCAGATTTTGAAAATGGTGGCCCTCATGGCATGGGGGTTCCTCTGGCTTCTTGTGAAGCTCTGTTGGGGTGGCGAGCCAGTGCTAGAACCTTCCTTCCCTCCTGGGTACCTCATGATCAGTTTGGCGCAGGGAGAGCTGGTAGCTGCTCTGCCCAGTATATCTGAGTCTCTGGATCAGGCATACCTGGGTTTGAAATAGACGGCTGTAGGGTGGGACTCTGACAAGAAGGGCTATGATCAGCTCTTCTGTGGGTGGAGCTCTGACAAGCTGTGGAGTCTGGATGTTGTAAATGGTGGCCCCTCATGGTGTAGGGGGTTCCTTTGTCTTCTTGCAAGGTTCTGCTGGGAAGCCAGTTACTTTCATGTCCCTGAACATGGGGCAAGGCCTCTGAGGGATCTTGGAAACTTCTGAAGGTGGAAGTTCATGACTTTGTCATGCCCGGGAGGGGCAGCAGCACTTGGGGAGTGCTGCCTGGTGAGCCACCCCGGGAGGCAGCTGCAAGCAGGTGCCACTTCGCAAAACCAAGAGAAGCCACGGTGCCATCCAGGACCATGAAAGAGGTAGAGTGCCCAGGCAGGAGCCAACTGTCATCGAACACCTGTCTGTGGCCCATGAGCTGGGTTGGACAATTATTTCCACATTGTTCCATGGCTGAAAAGTGGTGAATGATGAGTTGTGCCCACATGGAACTCATGTGTCACGAATCACAACCTGTTTTTGTTTTGGGGCCATAACTGGCAATGCTCAAGGCTTACTCCCAGCTCTGCACTCAGGAATTACTGCTGGTAGTGCTCATCAATAAATGCTGGATTTTGAGATGACTACAAGAGTATGCTACCAGTACGGCAGAGCCTGGCACGCTACCCGTGTCCTATTTGATATGCCAGATACCAGTAACAATTATAGACCACATTCCCATGACCTGATGGAATGGTTTGAGGCTCTTTATGTTCCTGGAGCAAGCAGGTGCCCTTGGGCTCTACTTGCATGAGACAGGTCATATGGAGATGTTACTGGTGCCCGCTCGAGCAAAACAAAGATGAATGGGAAAACAGTGATACAGTGATACAGTGATACAGTGCTCAGGGGACCATAAGGGATGCCAGGGAATGAACAATGGTTGGCTGCATGCAAGGCAAATGCCCTCTCCTCGATCCTATTGCTCCAGCCCAGAATTCTTAACATATCACTGAAGAGGGTCATATCCAATGGTTCACACACTGACTGTGGTGGTCCTTGCCGAGCCTAGAACATTCACTCTCTAGCCTTTTCCTTTTATAATTGGGTTTTAGGGCTGCACACAATAGTGCTCAGAGATTATGCGTAGCTCACTGTATTCTGATTAAGATAATAATCATACTATTACTTAAGACATATGTACATTTTATCTAAAGAATAAATAAAATATTTTATTGTCTAAGATAACTCAAGTCTTTATTAGATTTGGCACGTGAAAAAATTGACATTCAAATGCCCATTGAAATAATAATCATGCAAAAGCTTGAAACATTTTAAATGGAACATTGGACAGAAATTGTCTTCTCAGTATATTTTCTTTTTTCTCTTTCACCATTTCTAGATACATATGTTTTAATATTTGCTTCTTGCTCCAGATATGATGTTAAATTTGTTTCCAGTTTCTTCTGATAGTTTATGCTGTTTTGTCTTTTTCACTTGTTACAAACCCTCATAAGTTCTGCTACATATCATTCATCTTGGTCATGTAATCAACTGAATAATAAAGGAAGAGTGATTTACAGACTGACTGAAGGCCCAAGAGTGTAGCCTTGTTCACAGTTTCCTGTCCTTGTTATAAACACATACAGAGAGCACATGACACTTTTTACAAGGCTAGATATTTGTTTATTAACACTGCTTAGAATCTCTCTCTGACAGTTCCTGCAGAAAGACTGAATTAATTAGTGCTGATATTTTTTTTAACTACTGGCATAGAAAAAAAATCTTGGTTTGTTAGTGTTTATTTTGTTTTAATCTAAGAGAATGTATGCCCAGAAAATACGGACATCAGCACCAGGGTTTGATGGTGGCCCAAGTCTTACCAGCAGGGCTTTAAGCCACTGAGCCATCTCTTGGGCTCCAAATACAAAACTTGATGTCATAAAATTAGTACCTTGTCTGTATGAAAGGAAGAACAATATGTGTAACTTGTCAGGTAACTAACCTTAGCCGAGATTTTTCCTATAAACCAAATAATTTATCATACTTTCTGCTTTATTTACATGTGAAACCTAACATGTGCTGATATGTGATAATTGTGAGATTGTCTTCTTGCTTTCAAAGTGGGATTTTATATTACTTTACATTGACTTCTAAAAATATTTTATTAAGACATGATGATTTAATTTTTTTAAATTTTTAACAGCATTTCAGGTTCATAATATCCCAACACCAATCCCACCACCAATGTCCCTTTATCCTCACCAATGTCCCTAGGTTTCACCACTATCCTCCCTACTGCCCCATGCTTCCAGTCTATCTTCTTAATTACAGATTTCATTTTTAATTATCTAGTTTGCATTTTCTGCTTATGGTTTGTTGGTGCTGCGTACATATACTGCATTTCTACTCACTAATATACCTAACTAATATACCCATGTTATATACCTAATATACCTAATTACCTATATTATATACCTAATATACCTATATTATATACCTATATCTATACACTAATATACCTATATTGTATATTGTATATAAATATACATAAAATACATTTCTAAACTGTATTATATACATACATACATATATATATTACATTTCTACTCACTAATGTATTTAACTCAGGCCCCTAACTGCTCCCTCTGTTGCCTCACATATTCCTCTTCTCCTCTATATTTCATTCTTTCCATGTCCTCATTTTTATAATGTAGAGTCAAGGGAAATCTAAGTGTAACCCCTTGCAACCATCCTTCCCTTGTCCTAGTATTCTGTATATATAATAGATACAAGATCATCCAGTATTATCCTTATGATTTACTTCTTTTAGTATGTCTTCCAGATATATTCAAATTGCGGTATCATTTCATCCTTTATTCAGCTGTATAGTATTTCATTGTTTGTATAATCAATACATTTAGTATACATTCATCTGATCTTGGAGGTCTGATTTAACTATTGTAAAATAGTTAAAGGAAAATCTGATCTTGGAGGTCTGATTGAACTATTGTACTAAGTGCTTAAATGAATATAGTGGGCACATTTACCCTTTCAATATTTATTTGACTTAGGTGTAGATACCAAGAAGTGGGATTTCTGGTTAATATCCCAGCTCTCTTTTATTTTTTCTGAGAAAACTCCATAATATTTTCCATAGAAGTTGAACTAGACAGTATTCCAACCAAGAGTCGAAGAGAGTTCCTTTTCAGGCTCCCACTGAACTAACACAAACTCTTTTCAGTTTTGTGATATTTGACATATTCTTCATCTTAATTTGGCTTTCTCTGATATGTGATAATAATCACTTTGTCCTGTGCTTTTTGACCACCTATCTTTTTTCTTCAGAAACATGATTATTCATTTCCTCTGACATTAAAGAGAAAAAAAATATTTATTTGAAAGTAACTATATGCATTTTATATTCTACAAAGATATGGAATTCAGAAGCACACATTTATAATTAATTTAATACCTAATACAAATGCATGTTGACTTAATAAATTAAAATTAAGCTTAATGTATTGATACATTGAATTTTTTTTATAAATAAAATCCTAGAAGCACTATCTATATCTCCATATATAGTAAGCCTCTCTTAATTTCTGGTGCTGAATTGCTGAGAGATATTGAATAATTTTTTGTTAGAATACTATAGTTCTTTGTTTCTGTATATTAAATAAAAGGATAAATAATTATTAAACATAACTAAATGTGTGTATTCTATAGCATTTAATTTTATCCTTATATATTTTATTAAGTGTCTTTAACTTGGTCAATGGCTTAAATTCTAAAGGAATCTCTGTGTAAAATAAATTTAGGAATTTTGCAACTAAGAGTCACTAAGAAAGCTTGTTAGAAAGTGTTTAGTGCTTCTTAAACAAGACCCGCATCCACTTCATTTTATTCAGTTCTTAGGGAAACTTCCAGCAAATTATGCTATTAATGACCATTCCATTTATATAGTAAATTGCTGCAGTACATGCTGCCCAGAGCCTCTGCATCCTGCCTGGAATTACCTCCTACAGGTCACTTTGTAGATGGTGCAGGGAAACAGTTTATATCTGTGACTTTATGTGGCCGTACATATTATCATGTATGCTATGTTAGCTGGCATAAATCATCATGGAACTAGATAGACCTAACCAGTATTTTTACCTGGTTACATTAGATCTCTAATCATAGTATAGTTATAATTAGATCAGATTCAAATGCTGTCTCTCTCCAAGCACAAGCATGACTCTCTAATAAGTCTAAAGACTAATATCCAAAACAACTATGAAGTTAAGACAAGGATCTTGTGAAAGATTGGGGAAATATATACCTGGGTGTAGAATATCCATGGTTCAGATACATGCCCTTCCCCACTCTGGATAAGGCTTGCAGGGAAACATCAAGGACAGACCTTGGCCTGGGAAAAATTAACATTTCCATGGGACTAGGTGAGGTCATGGGAGAAGAAAACCTGAAGGGATTGGCCTTAACTGCTATCCATTGATATGGGTAGATCAGGGCTAAAACGATTTAAAACCAGTAGCAGCATTGAAAAACAAATATAGTGGTTGATTAAAATTCAGAATTTATAGTCCTTGAATATTTAGAGGGTTGGTGTGGTTCAAGTTGATATATTATAAATGTGCAGTGAGTGTATGGTGTATAAGTGTGATGTGCAGTTTTTGTCATATTATTACTTCACTTCTTCAAATATTAGATTATGGTGTGTGTGTGTGTGTGTGTGTGTGTGTGTGTGTGTGTGTGTGTGTGTGTGTGTGTATGTGCCTGGAGCTGCCATGGCAGTACGCGATTTCTGGCTGTCAAGAAGCGAAAAGCAAGGAGCCCCAAGCCACTTCTCTTATACTTAACAGATGGAAATGCTCAATCCTCATAACGAACGCTGGTAGTGATGATGACACCAGGGCCCCTTGGAAGGCCCACAGGCCAGGCTGCGTCCCTCCCTACAGCTACTGGAGTGACCGACGTGCACGACTCCGGGTTACTCCTGACTCTGCACTCAGGAATTACTTCTGGAAGTGCTCAGGGGACCATATGGAATTCTAGGGATGGAACCCCGGGTTGTCCGCATGCAAGGATGTGGCAAGAGACTCACAGAGAGGGCAGAGCTGCTACTGACTCTCCCTGTGCCCAGCCTCTCTAGCAGCGCCCAGGAGGGATGGCGGTTCTAGCCCTGGCCTGCTACCCCAGCAGAGCCTTGCAACAAGCCAGATGACCCCGCACTCCATGAGGGCCTCCATTCTCCACATCCAGACTTCCGTTTCGTCAGAACTCCACCCAGCAGATCAGCCTATCATAGCCCGGCTCGTGAGGCTGTTTGCGGCCATACAGTTCGTCAATAAATGCTGGATTTAGAGATGACTACAAGAGTATGCTACCTGCGGCAGAGCCTGGCGGAGCTACCCGTGTCGTATTTGATATGCCAAATGCCACTAATAATTTTATACATCTTTCCCATGACCTGATGGAATAGTTTGAGGCTCTTTATGTTCCTGGAGCAAGCAGGTGCCCTAGGGCTCTACTAGCATGAGACAGGACATATGAAGATGTTACTGGTGCCCGCTCAAGCCAATCGATGATGAAAGGGAAGACAGTGATACAGTGAAGACATGTGTGTGTGTGTGTGTGTGTGTGTGTGTGTGTGTGTGATGCAGATGTTAGCTCTTATTCTTATTGTCTCAATGTGGAAATTTTAATTTTCAATACTTTGCTTATGAATGCTGATTGGGTAATTTGCCCTGTGTGATAGGAAAAATAATGTCCTTTGAAATATACCCTATACCCTGATTATCTGAACATGTTGTGAAGATTATGATATTTGACAAAATGAAATTTGCAGATGAAATAAATATTAAAGACTTGAGATAATATTATCCTGATGATAATATATTTAAAAGTTTCAATATATCACAATTTCTTAAAAAGGAAGAACCTTTCTCAACTGAATGAAAATAAAGAGACATAAAGAGGAAACCTGGTAAAGTATAAACCTGGCAAGTCTCTACTTTCGTTTCTGTTGTTTGTTACTAGAGAAGTTTCCCTAAAACTACATGGAGGGGCCAGAGCAGCTGGTTCTAGGTGTTTCTTTTGCAACTGCCATTTACCATTGATGAGCATCCTCTTCCTTTGATAGAGAGAGAGGGAGAAGATGTAGTTTGAGTGGCTTTGTGAAAAACATGAGAGAGAGGAAAAGGCATAGACCTGGTATTAACCACTTGTTCTTTTGTTTTGTTTTTATTTTGGGCCACACTCAGCTGTGCTCTAGGATTATTTTCGGTTCTTTGCTCAGGGATCATGCCCGGTGGTTATGAAGTTACTATGTAAAATGCTGGGAATCAAACGTAAATCAGCCATGTACAAAGCAAGTGCCTTGACCCCTATGAAATCTCTCCAGACTAGTACTACTGATTTTGGAAGAGGAAGAGAACATGAACCAAGTAGTATCAGTATCATCTGGAAGTTTGAAATTATCTTTCAGTCTTAAACTACAACAGTGTAAGAAAATATATTTGTCTTATTTTAAGCCATCAAGTTTATGGTAGTTAGTCATTTAACTAATAGGAAATGCATATGCAAATAAATATAGTTTTGTTAGTTAAAATTTTAGTCTAATATATTTTGACACTTTTACTTGTTCTCTGTGTTTTCTTTTATAGGTGTGTGTGTGTGAAGATCTCACAGAATTTCTATATGATAATAGCAGCCATGTTAGAGAACAACATGCAACAAAAAGATTCTTATCTGTCGATTAGTAAATGTAGATTATGAGAAACAATCTGTATATTAAACTGATAAACTGGGGTTGGAGCAGAAGTACATCAGGTAGGACATTTTCCTTGCATGCAGTCGACCCAGGTTATATCTCCAGCATCCCATATGGTCTCATGAGGACTACCAGGAGCAATTCCTTAGTGCAGAGTCAGAAATAACCCCTGAGCATTTCTGGGTTGTAACAAAAAAAAAAACAAAATAAGTAAATAAACAAATTGATTAACTGTTTTGTTTTAGAACTCAAAATCTGCCTGCTGAAACATGGATCAGGAGGTCTTGTCAAAGGTGGAAATTATCACAAACGTGTGGAAGTCAGAGGTTAGGTAAGCTAGAGAATGGAACAGTGTGCTAATAATTGTTGAAAGTGCTAATACCAACCTAAAACTGAGCATTAAATACAGGGCACATGATAACCTCTTAATGTATGTATTGTAGTCCACAATGTGGGGGGAAGGAAAAGAGAAAGAAAGAGAGAGGAGGAGAGAGAGAGGGAGAGAGAGAGAGAGAGAGAGAGAGAGAGAAAACGAAGAACCTGCTATAGAGGCAGGCTAAGGAAGGGGGCAGGGAATCAGGGATATTGGTGGTGGGAAATGGGCACTGCTGGAACACTGTATGAACGAAACCCAAATATTAACATCTTATGAACAACTTTGTAATTGTATATCTCACTGTGGTATAATAAAATATTAAAATAAATCTGCCTGCTGTTTAAATAAAGTGATGATGATTTTCATAACTCCTCATGTCTTTCTCCTTGACATCAATCCTATAAACTATGAACCAACATCGAGTGTTGGTTATTGACTTCATGTATTACGAATATTGACTAGTATTAATATTTAGTTCATTTTCACACATATCTTTTAATTATTTCTTTCAGATTTTCCTAGAACTCATTTAATATTTTGCTGCATATTTTCTCACTAGAAGCTCAGATGGTTAATACTCTCTAAGCACTTTAGCATGAATGTGTGTTCATAAATGTATGTTGGAAGTATTTTTTATTTTTAAGAGCTCAGAATCATTAAAAGGTTATTTTTCTTATGAATAACTATATTTTCATTTCTAATATGTTGGTACTTTCAGTGATTGCAAGGGACAGATATAGCACAGATTGTAAAAAAGTTTTATTTGTCTCAAGTGAAAATTCCAAGGCTATTTTTAACGTTTTTATAATTATTTTGCAAACAGGTAAATTAATATTTCTTCTTCAAATAAAAATAAGCAGTGAAAACTCCCAAAGTACTCAATGTAGTGCCTTCCACCAGATGATATGAAGTACTGGGGATCAAAATACAATCAATGGTGTATAAAGCATGGCTCAGTGCTTGCTACTAGCCCTGTGCTCAGGGATTTCTCTGAGTAGTACTCAGAGGATCATATGTGGTTCTAGAAATCAAATCAGAGGTCAGTTTAGTGCAAACTTGCTGTAATTATACTGGTAGACTGCTGCATACTGGGTAAGTGCCGTAGCCCCTGTACTATCTCTCCAGTTTTTCACTTGTCTTCTTCATAACAAGCACAGATAGAGTAAAGAATTTGCCTTATTTCAGGTACCATATTCTTGTATCAGACCTATCCAAAGACTGATAAATGAAGCATATTTTTATTTGATGCACAGTTTATTTGCCATATCAAGTTCCATACCAAAGTACACACACACTCACAGACAGACAGACACACACACACACACACACACACACAAGAGGGAGATTCTAAAGATTCCGCTCTCAGATGACACTAAATATCATATGCAGGGACTGGAGTGATAGCACAGCAGGTAGGGAATTTGCTTTGCACGCAGCCGACCTGATTTCCATCCTGGGCATCCCATATTGTCCTCTGAGCACCACCAGGAGTCATTCCTGAGTGCAGAGTCAGGAGTAACCCCTGAATATTGCTGGATGTGACGCAAAAGAAAACAAAAACAAGAAAAAAAAATCATATGCAGTGGAGTTGAGACATTACATTACAAAGAAGAGAATAAATAACCATGCAATGGTAAATCTTTATAATATAGATAGATGGATATATGAAGACTGATGGGTAATAGTACAATATCATGCACTTTCAAAGTATATGTTGCATATCACCTATATGCACGGTTCCTCTCTACCCTAAGATGACCTTTTCCTTCTCACACTCTAGCAAACAGTGTTCTACGGAATCCACTGATCAGCTTTTCTTGCTTTGCTTTTCGGCGTTTCCACAAAGAATTAACATCACCTTTTATTTGTCCTTCTTCTTGTTTAACTCTCTTAGCATGTTCATTCTGTTCAGCCAATGGCATCGCAAAAGGGAATATTTTTATAGCTGAGTAGCCTTCCATGTTTTACAATTTTTCATTTGTCTGCCGTTGAGCATTTGAGCTGTTTTCTCACCCTGCCTATTGGAAATAATGCTGCAACAAAGGTAGGTATAAATACACCTTTTAAAATTTGCCTGTGTTACCTGGGGCGGAGCGATAGCCCAGCGGGTAGGGGCGTTTGCCTTGCACGCGGCCGGCTCATGCCGGCCTGGGTTTGATCCCCGGCATCCCATATGGTCCCCGAGCGCCGCCAGGAGTAATTCCTGAGTGCAGAGCCAGGAGTAGCCCCTGAGCATTGCGGGTGTGACCCAAAAAAAAAAAAAAAAAAAATTGCCTGTGTTACCTTTACAGATACCAATGAGTGGGATTCCTGAATTCTTTGATAGATTTACTTTAATTAATTAATTTATTCAGTTTGTTATTGAATCACTGTGAGATATAGTTGCATGTTTACTCATGATCGAGTAATATTCCAATATCCAGTGATCCACCAGTGTACTTTTCTCATCACCAATGTCTCCTTTTCCTTCCTGCCTTCCCCCCACAGTCTCCTGTTCCCCTCCGTAAAGACTGTCTCTGTGGTAGGCACTTTGCTTTTTCTTCATCTCTTTTTCTCCTTTGGGGCATTCTAGTTTGCATTACAGCTACTGAAAGATTATCATGCGTTTTCCTTTACTTATTTTCAGCACGCAGTTCTTTTCCGAAGTGTTCATTTGCAACTCTTTGCCAAAACTGCCTTTCCCACAAGGATTTGAAGCAGGTTTTCAATCAAACTTCCTGGCCTTTTTTTCCTAATGTCCTTGGGTATCGGTTTCATACTATGTATTTTTACATCTCACAAATGTATGCGATCATGCTATTATGTCGCTCTCCTTCTGTCTCATTTCACTCAGTTTAGTACTCTCCACGTAAATCCATGTGTAAGAAGCTCTAAGGCATGGACTAGGTTGGAACGTTGATGACACCCAAAGCTGTCATTTTCCCATGTCTCAAGCCACTGGGACACTAGCAATCAAGGTCAATTAATCTACGTTTTTATTAGAGAATGTCTGGTTGCCTTGGCAACAACCCAGTTTCCAGAGAAGTCGGACCCAGGGAATTTCCTTTAGCAGAGTGATCTCTAGTGGTTAAAAGATCATGCCAGGAAGAACTCCAACAGATCTGGAGAGAAAAACTGGCTTTACTTATTTCAAAATGGTAATTATTAAATGATAATAAATGGATAATAAATTTGGGAACATTATTCCCAAATGAGGATAAAAAGAAGCAGATGGATTTTTCTACCTGCTATACCAAATATACGTTTTCCACTGGCAATATCCTTAAACCCAATTAATAAATAGGATAGAGCACTATTTAACTTTCCTGCTTTATTGATAAAATGAAGGATGTAAGAGAATATGATTTCTGGGATTCTCTTATTGCCGCTCGAGGTATTACAGGTGTGGCTGTGATGTCCGCCTGCGTCGGCAGGTGGCAGACAGGACACAGGCTTGTCTACACCCAGGGTTCTACCCTGTGGGCCATCGGGTGGATGGTTGATTGTCTGACATAGAAAAAGCCTCTGCCCCCTGAGATAAACCCAGAGCCATGGTAGAGCCTGGCAAGCTTCCCATGGTGTATTCGATATGCCAAAAACAGAAACAATAATGGACCTCATTCCCAATGAATGTAGTTGTTACCGGCATCCACTCAGGCAAATCGATGAACAATGGGAAGACAAGTGACAAGTAATATTCTCTACTAAAATTACTTTAAACCATGTGCCACAAAAATATAGGCGAATTCATCCACCTAACGTAAAATGTACTTTTTAATCTTCTCATTTACTCAGCTTATAGTAATTATACAATTTTTCTATGCTGACATTCTTCAAAAAATGATGGTGTCTCTAAACCATGCCTCATTTTTAGTAGTTTTCATATTTTCCATGTAAATGACCAGGGTAACTCTCATTGCTTTGTGAATTAAAATAAAGACTACTACTTAATGAAGTTTGTCATAAAGATGCATATAATTTTTTGAGATGTATCCACTATTATTTCTTCATTTAAAAACAATTTATAGGGCCGGAGTGATAGCCCAGTGGGTAGGGCGTTTGCCTTGCCACGGCCGGCCTGTGCCGCCCAGGTTCGATCCCGGCATCCCATATGGTCCCCGAGCACTGCCAGGAGTAATTCCTGAGTGCAGAGCCAGGAGTAACCTCTGAGCGTCTCCGGGTGTGACCCAAAAAGCAAAAAAAAAAAAAAATATATATATATATATATGTTAAAAACATTTATGTTATATCGTATAGAAAAATAAAGATTATGAGGTAACTTGCAACAAAAGATCATAAGTAAATACTATGTTTATTTTACACAAAGATATATTTTATGATGATAATCTACTTTGTTTAGTTCATATGTAAATGTTATTTACTTAGTTAGGAGATTCCCACTCTGTACAGTTAGAGTATACAATTGGCTCTGAGCTCAAAAATACTCCCTGGTGGTACTCAGGAGACCATATGTGGTGTTGGGGATTAAGCTTTGTAAGTAAGTAAGCTTTGTAAATAAGCTTTGTAAGTTCTTACTATGTGCAAAGTAAGAACCTACTTACTATAAAAGGTTTGTGGCCCCATAATTAGATTTTAATATTAGTTGTCTGATATAAAGTTTAGTATCTTATCCTTGATCTGATACTTGTGTATGGCAAGTGAAAATGTATTATTCTCATTATTTTTGATTGGTTTAATTAAAAATGTGATTATTAGGAATTAGAATCATTCTGTTCGTGCAATTAATCAGTGAATTTTCCATCTCATAAATATATCAGTATTTCTAGTAACAGGCATGTTATATTTATATATATGCATATAAATATATATATATATATATATTTGATTTTACACCTTTTAAATTTATAGTTTCCTGACCCCAATCCGTAATTCACTTAAAATATGTCAATAAAACTTAATTCTAAATTAATTTTAAGTACTAACAGTATTTAATCATTACAATGAATCATAAATTTCTCAAACACCAATTTTTTACACTTTGTCACACACTGGTGATTTGATATAAATGAGTTCCAAATAACTCAGTTCAGAATCAAAACAGACAATAAGATAATTAGAATAAAATTTATAAAATACTATGAAAGAAATATATGCCCTTAATTAAGCAAGCATCTCAGACTGTTAGCTGAACAACAGTCTTGAAGATAGATATCTAGTACCACTGCTAGGATAATCAAACAGAGAGAAATCAAATCTCTGCATTTCAGGGAGAGGAGAAGAGTGATTATGGAGATAATCAAAAGAGTGGAAGAAATTCATTAGAAATTGTTACAATAGTGTGGTAGTGATGAACCCAATTTGTTAATAAAAACTGTAGAAGTCCATGAGAGAGCACAGTAAGTAGAGCACATGCTTTGCCTTGAATATGGCCAACCTGGTTTTGATCTACGTACAGTATATAGTCCCCTGAGCCTGCCTGGAGTGTTTCTAAGCACAGGGCCAGAGTAAGCTTGGAGCATAGCATAGAGTGTTCCCTAGACAAAACAAAAGAAAACAAAAATTAGAGAAGTGTTTTTATATATATTTTCCCAACAACATTTTAATTGAATAAATTAATTAGATGAGAATATTAACATGAATGTATTTGACAACTTTTCTATATTATTCTCTTTCTGTGTCTCTCACCTCTTCTTTTTTAATCAATCACTGTCTTCCAGTTCATCGTCAATTTGCTCGGCGGGCACCAGTAACATCTCCATATGACCTGTCTCATGCAAGTAAAGCCCAAGGGCAACTGCTTGCTCCAGAAACATAAAGAGCCTCAAACCATTCCATCAGGTCATGGGAATGAGGTCTATAATTGTTACTGGTATCTGGCATATCAAATACGACACGGGTAGCTTGCCAGGCTCTGCTGTGCGGGTAGCATACTCTTGTAGTCATTCGAAAATCCAGCATTTATTGATGAACCGTGCAGCCGCAAGCCCGCAAGAGCCAGGCTGTGATAGACTGGTCTGCTGGGTGGAGTTCTGACAAGAGGGAAGTCCGGATGTGGAAAATGGAGGTCCTCATGGAGTGAGGGGTCGTCTGGCTTGTTGCGAGGCTCTGCCGGGTGGCGGGCCAGGGCTAGAACCTGCCATACCTCACGGGCACCTCATGAGTGGCTGGGCACGGTGAGAGCCAATAGCAGCTCTGCCCCATGTCTGTCTGTTATTTGAATATACTATAATAATAATTTTTAGCAATATATTATACCAAAGGATGTTTGTAAAAGTGTGCAGAATTTTTACAAAACCACCATATTCATGGGCCTGAAAAGTTGGTATTTCTTCAGAGTTCTGCAGAGGATGCTTCTTTAACTTCAGTCTTTGGAAATATTAACCAAACATTTGATGAAAATTCACTTAGGCTTTATGAGATGAAATATGATTTTGGGACTTGTAGTAAGAATCAGCCTTGCGACCCAGAATCAGAACTTTTCCATGATTCATGACAAAATAGAGTAGGTCTTCTTTTCTAGGAATTCTAAAATTAATTACATAGTGTGAATGCAGAAGAACACCTCAAAATCAGATGTAGGGTCCATATGTTCTAAAGAGTATCAGGAGTTGAAAAAAGTAAATAAGATGATCTTGAAGGAAGTTGCTTTTCTATCTAAATCAGTATAAAGTTTCCTAAAGCAAGCAAGCAAGAAGAAGCTAGGTGTCTTCTTTATTATAGTACAGTGACAATGAATGAAAACTACTGCCAAAGTTTGGATATACAGATAGAAGAATTTAGAAGAGAGGAATAGAGTACCTTTATGTTATGGATACAGGCTATATGTATCATTTAATGTCAAACTTAAGCCATGCTAGAAAAGAGTAGTCTATACTTTATAAACTGTTTAAATAACTTCTTTATCAGCAGAGCATTGCCTTGTCTCACTACTTAACTTTCACAACTTTATCTTCTTCTGATCTATTTAATTCTCATTATGATCTTGAGTACTTGGCAGATAAATGTGCATAAAATGACATAATGGACTTTTTATGGGCTATTCAACTGGTGATCTTTGAACTTACATTACTAGGTAGTCTGTAGGAAAAGAAGCATTTTAGCACAATTCTGAAGCAATCTGAATTCCAAAACTACATTGATAGTGTATTTTTTTGTTTCTAGGTAGATATTATATATTGTTATAGGTTTTTTTTTCCCAATGGTTAGAGAATCTGTCATGTTTAGAAAAAAGCGATTATAGTCCATCTAGGTCACTGACCATAAATTTCATTACTAAGTGCTGGAATATTGCTTTTACTACATTCATTTTGCCTATGCTCTATGGCCCTAAAAAGATTCAAGTAAGTAAATTGGTAATGCATCTCTAGTATAGACAGTCTCCTCAGCAGGACACTATATAATTGTAACAGTAAGCAAACATACTCTCTGGCTATGAGGAAGATATCATCTTTATCTTCTAATACTGTTTGGTGTAAAATATTTGGGAGAAAATGTTCAAGACTAAACTGTCACTTAATGTGTAGAAATGGTTGCTGCCAACAATTCCTAGCTTTGTTAGCACTCTAGGAAGAGTTCAGCACACTGACCATATACAGTTATGTGACAAAAACTACCCAGACTCTTGTCTTTAAACAATCCAAATTGGAAGTTGGAGATAACAGTACTGGTTTTTCTTGATCACTTGAATCCTGTCATTCATCGATATGCTGGAGCGGGCGCCAGTAACATTTCAAATTCCTATATATTTTAAAGATGTAAAAACCATTTCTGTAAGGGAAAGAAATAAAGAACCTGCCATGGAGGTGGGCTGGGGAAGGGGGGAGGAAACCGGGGATGTTGGTGGTGGGAGATGGGCACTGGTGGAGGGACGGGTGCTGGAACACTGTATGACCAAAACCTAAACATGAACTTATGAACTTTTTAATTGTAAAAAAAATAAATAAATAAATAAATAAAATATATAGGAATTTGAAATGTTATATAATAAAAGTAAACTTGTAATTGTGAGGAAGCTTTCCCTAAGTAAAACAACAACAACAGAAAAACCAGCAAACTTCAAGTAGTTCATATCAATCTTTTAAAATGTCTATCATCATAAAGATAGGTAATTATTTATAGAATAACTTAGGACTGAATGATATCTTCATATTGAAGATAACTTAGGACTGAATGATATCTTTATATTGCAACTAAATATACATAAGTATATGTTCTCCATTCTACTCACTTGAGAGCAAAGACACAAATAATTACTATCTTAGTGTCAAATGCATAGTAAAAGCTGAAATACTTTGAATTTTGGCAGTCAGGATATACATTCCAAAATACTTAATCACTATGCTTTGCATTGTCCTAAAATAATTATATAAATGTATATATATATTAATATATATATATTTCTGTGAACTATGAAATGTTTAGTACTCACATAAAAGCATTCACTAAAGCAACTGCCTTGACTGAAATATTTTCTTCCATTTTAGAAATGGTGAAAAGTAATTTTAGTTACTTTAAATTTCCAATATCTATTGGAAATCTTTCAGTATTACTGTTGATCTAAAATCTTTGGATGTACAGGAGTATTACACTGCATGTCAAAGTTCAGTTCTGAATCTGAAAATACTGATAAAAATGTTACAGGTTTTTATAGATATTAGATAAGATTCTATTAGTAGCAAGTTCAGCAATGGCTAGGAACTTAGTTGTCAATTTCTGTTTTCTAAGCCTTAGGTTTATGAAACAAATGTAGCTATTTTCACTAGATTACAATAGTAAACTATAAAAATACATTGCTACTTATATTATTTATTGTTTTGTAAAATAAAACTTTGGGGTTTGCTTTTTTTAAAATTTTGTTCTGCTTGCTTTAGTTTGGGATCACACTAGATGTGCTCAGGGTTGACTCCTGGGTCTGCAATCAGGGATCATTCTTAGCAAGCCTAGAATGATTGAATAAAGGAATTAAATCTGCTTGTTCAATTTAAAAATCCTAGTCACTGTGCTACCCCTTTTGTTCCATAAAATTTAATTTTAGAAAATAATATGTAAATTTTTTTTGAAATTATAAATATATAAATACTTATGAATTTTATTTCTCTGCTGTCTTGTCTTATAATTTAGGTTTGTACTCTCTAAATATCTTTCAGATAATTTTATGATGTGAAGGCAACGTTTTTCATCTTTGTATGGAAATAGCATAAATGTGATATTTAATAAAATATATTATTTTATTTATTAGTTATGCCAAAAACTAGTAACATTATGGACTTCAGTTCCATGACCTGATAATGGTTTGGGGCTCTTCCTGTCCCTGGAGCAAGCAGATGCCCTTGGGTTACACTTGCTTGTGACAGGACTTATGGATATGTTACTAGTACCCACTCAAGCAAATCAATGAACAATGGGAAGACAGTGATACAGTGATTCAAATTTCCAAAGTATTGTTTATTATGACTTATTAGCATATGTAAATAGATGAATTATTTTACTTTTTAAACAACATTCATTTCTTTTTTTTTTAATTTTTTTATTTTTACAATTACAAAGATATACAATTAAAAAGTTCATATTTGGGTTTTGGTCATACAGTGTAGCAGCACCCATCCCGCCACCAGTGCCCATCTCCCACCACCAACGTCCCGGTTCCCTCCCCCTCCCCCCAGCCCTCTTCCATGGCAGGTTCTTTATTTCTTTCCATTTCTCTATCTTTCTCTTTTCCTTCCTCTCCAGACTATGGATTACAAAACATACATTAAAGGGTTGTCATGTGTATCCTTTTGCCTCTATTTAATGCTCAGTTCTAGGTTGGCATTAGTACCCTCACAATTGTATTCATTTCAAATATCTTCTCAGACAACATAGTTAACTTTATTGATAGTTCAAGAGATTGAAGTTTCTTTATATGAAATTTATAGTAATAGCAAGTCTTTAAATTGCCAACATTTAGCACTCAGGAATCATAGATATAAATGATTTAGGGTCCCAAAGGCAAAAAGTAAGATAGTAATTATTTATTCTTTTTTATTTCATCTAGTATTGATAATTGTTGCCATCTTATGTCACATAGTCTCCCTAATTTTTATTCATTGATTAAACCACTGATGTCTTATACAAACACATATCATCAGTTCAAGGTTGAATTTCTATTTGACTTGGCTTTTTGGCTTTTTTTCCTTTAGCTTGGGGGTAAGGGAACTTTTCTTTGCTGAACCCACATAGGCATATTCCTGGCTCTACACTCAGGAATCAGTGCTGAAGGTTGGTTATGTGCAAGGCAAAGTATACTCTCTCTGGTCCATGTTACTTAGTTTTTTCCTGATATCAATTTTCAAAACAGAAAACTTAATGTCTTAGCAGTAATAATTGCTATATTTCTCCCCTACAATATTCTTGCTCTAAGCAAAACACCAAGCTCATTATCTAACATACTAATTAGTGATATATTATAAATCAATGTCCATCACATGTGTTGAAGTTCTTATTTCTTAGTTGTTTTAAAATGTTTTCCCACCCCCAGGGTTGTAGAAGCATTTCCTTACAAATTTTCCTCTGATTCTGTTACCATGGAGACTAACATCCAATATGGCATCTATTTTTTGAGATGTCAAAATGATGGTGCCTAGAAATGACTGTGATCCTTACTTATAATTTGCATTTTGTTGCCTCTTATTTTAGTGTCGTACATATAGAATTAAGAATTATGGGCGGAGCGATAGCATAGAAGGGAGGGTGTTTGCCTTGCAGGTCGCCGACCATGTTTGATTCCCAGCATCCCATATTCTACCCCGAGCACTGCCAGGAGTAATTCCTGAGCAAAGAGCCAGAAGTAACCCTTGAGCGTTGCTGGGCATGATCCAAATAGAAAAAAAAGAATTAGGGTTCTGGGTGTTTCATAGAACCTCCACATGTTCTCAAGGCAAAGTTTTGCTCCTTAGTAATTTTTCCCATTTTCTCTAGTTGCTTCACATGTTTTTTTTTTCTTGGCAAGGACACCCCTCTGATTCCAATTAGTCTGGGTGCTCTCCAGACCTTTGCTGTGAAAACTTTGTTAGTTGATGTTTGAGGTAACAATGTATTTCATTGTGATCAGGAAGATATAAACATGTTTTCTTTATTCAGCAATTCTTATTTCAACACAAAAGGTTGTTTATCCCACAGTGTTTGTTTCAACTAATAAGCACTATAGGATAAACATTTACTATAAACTAGTTTCACATATAGCTAAACAGGAAATTTGAAAAAGACCTTGTTGTCATTCTTCACACATTTCTGATGTTTTTATTTATTTTTAATTATTATAAAAACTAAAACTAAAGTAATTTGGAAAATATAAACAAATAAGATCTCTTTAGAAGTCCTTCATCAAAATACATTGCCACATCAGAACCACCATCAAAATACCAGTAAATTTTTAAAAAAAGTGCAGAAGGAAGATAGAAAAAAAGCTTTTATACCATTGGTAGAAATGTAAATTGGTTCAGTCTCTATGTAAAAGAATATAGACATTTCTAAAAATATTACAAATTCATCTATTGCATTAAAATAGTTATTGTTGTAGCACATTTCAGCGAGAGACAAAAACAACCGAGAAAGGATTGCAGATATGCACCCCAAAAAATTAAACCAAGAAATACTTAGACATATTATGATTCTAGCTTATGATGGAAAAAAAATCCTGTCTGGAGATTACTGATGACCAAGAACTATGCCTAACTAGATGGAAAATACAAAGAAACCCTGAACTTTATCTACTCATCCTATTTAAGTAAAAATCTCTAACATGCAGCCTTGTTATAGTTGCAAACGAATGACCAGGTTGTCATTCATTATACGCTTGTTCTCAAATAGTCTTTTTTGTTATATAACCCAGTTGGAGAATTACCCTTGATGTTGCTATACACTATGCAATAAATTTCTATTTCACTACATGGGAAGGAAAAAATGTTACAATGACCAGGACTTCCATAAACTATTTTTCTGTCCATTCCCTAAATACATTCTCTATCATTCATCTCCTCACTTTCTTGCACCAGCTATACATATTCAATTCTCCTGAAATGTTCCCATGCCTACATGCTTTTGCACATACCTCTGACTATGTATGACATATCTTCACATGAAAGTCAGTAAGACCATATCTTTCTACTACTTTCACAATCCTTTAATATCACATGTGAACTTTTCTTATAACCATATTTAAAAATAACACTCTTTAAACTGCATAGACTATTAATTTCAAGCTTTATGCTTTTTCCACAAAAAAATATTTAGCACCACTGCACATATACACACACTTTTCACTTGAGTATCTGGTTACTGCTTTTATGTAACTAGTAGAATATGAGTCAATTAAGTAAGCAATTTCTTGTCCTCACTGTTAATTGCTATATTCTTATCACTCTAGACAAAGACAGGAACATAATAGGTATTTAAATATATTTGAATAAATTAGTATAATAATAATTTTCTTTGAAAACTTTATAATTATGACTTGATTAGTAGAAAATAACTTTTTAAGCACAGTGAAGACATTGAAATTATTTTATAGTATAATAAATATTTTTATATAACACTTTTAAATCTTTCACAAAATGTGCCACTGGAAAATGAAAACTCAGTGTTCTGCTTAAACATATATAATACACAGAGAATTAACTTAAGCAGGTGGTGACAGGAAGCCAGATATATTTGTAGTTAAATTTACTGATCCTGTTATTGAATCTTACAGACTTAAAATAAAAGGAAAATGGATAGAATGTCTGATATCCGCTCTCAGACACATTTAACAATTCTAGAAAATAGTAATTCTCAATCACATTATCTTTCAGTATCTTTAAAGTTGTTCTGTGTAACAATGCAGCCATAGGGAAAAATATTTTTTATCAACTCTTGATTTTGTTTCAAAGTGAGCTACATAATGTACCTGTGTTACTTCGCTTCTTAATCAGATCAGCAGGTTATCATGGAAACTCAATTCAATAGTTCTACAAACTGAGATAAGCATGAAAATAATATCATAATCTCTTTCATTCTATAAGAAAATAATATATGTAATATTCTAATACATATATTATGTATTAGAATACTACTTTGCAAACTTGGACATTAGCATATATGTAAATATGTTTATGTTCCCTAAATTCAGTGAAACAGGGAAAATGTTTTGCAATATATGGGGGTGAGAGTTGGATTGGAGAAACAGAACATCAGGTAAGGTCCTCATCTTCTGTGATTGACTTGGGTTCAATCCCTGGCACAGCATATGGTCCCCTAAGCACTGTTAGGAACTGATCCTTTAACACTGAGACATGAGCACAGATAATGCAAACCCAAAACAAAAGCAAACGAAAAACTTTTAATTGCAGAATTTTCTTTCATGTATTATATTTGATGAATGCCCTAACTAGAAAAATCATTGTTTCATATATGTAGACAGATATGCACATATATACCCATAGATACATGTTTGCTCATATACATATGTACTCAATTTATATGTAATTTTAAGTAAGGTATCAAAATTTTAAAGAAAATAATTTAACTCATATTGGGAGGACACGTTACATTCAGACAGGTAGCGTGTGAAGAGCCAAGCCAGTGTATTGATGAGTACTGAAGGCAGATTTTTCAGGTGTCTGGGTCTGACTTTGTCTATGCCTGGTGCTGTTCCTTCTTTAACAACGAGATATCATGTCGGATTTCAGAAGGGAGAACATTGGGAATGACAATTTGGTATGTGGGCAGGTGAACATGGCTATCATAGAGATCCGAGCAGAAATCATGGATAATCTTGTCCATTGTCATTCTGGAAGATGTGACATATCCATCAGGATGTCGGAGGGCAGTCATCTTTGGTCTTATAGTTGGCGAAGGACAGGCAGACATTGCGAATGCTTTTCCTGACTTCTGCTGCATCAGCCATTATTGCTGCTCTTCTTTCTTTGAGGTCTTCCTTTATTGCTCCTCTGCACTGCTTTGCAAGCTTGGACATTAGCATTTGGTTGCCTGAGGCTTGTGCCTTGCCACATTGGTGAATGAACTTGAGTTTTTGAAGACAGGCATCGTTTTGTGGCTTTCTCTCTCTCTGCATTCTTCACACAATCCTCCTAATAGAAAACCAGCAGGACAGTTCTATTGTTCAAGAAGGGAGACATCCACAACATTGGCAACTATTGCATCATCTGCCTGTTGTCTGTCATCTATAAGTTGTTCATTCGAGTCATCCTGAACAGGATTGGCAGAACATTAGAAGAAGGACAACCATGTGAGCAAACTGGCTGCCGAAAAGGATTCAGCACAATCCACCACATCCAAACAGTAACCAAATTCATTGAGGTTTGTAGGGAGTTCTAGATGCCACTCTGTCTGACATTCATTGACCTAAAGAAAGCCTTTGATTCTGTTGAGACTGAAGTGGTCATTGAAGCCCTAGCCAAACAGGGCATTTAAACCCATACATCAAGATCCTTCATGAGCTCTATTACAGATTAACCACCAGGATCTCACCATTCTACAAGGAAGTGATCATTGATGTCAAAAGAGGGGTTCGGCAGGGTGATACCATCTCACCGAAACTCTTCAGCTCCACCATCAGGAAGGTCATATGACAATTAGAATGGGAAGGAATGGGAGTGAAGATAGATGACCGGCAACTACACCACCTCCGCTTCATTGATGACATCGTTCTAATAACACCAAACATTAGCCTAGTGGCACAAATGCTGATGACTTTGACCATGAATGTGGAAAGATAGGTCTACAGTGGAATCTCAACAAAACAATGTTCATGAAAAATGAACTAGTTCTAGATGCTCCATTCACTCTCAACGGAACAAACATCTCTGAATGCAACAGTTATGTGTTGCCAGAACTCAACAAGATGAATGATCTAAAACCTGAGCTGTGCAGGAGGAAGAGAGCAGCATGGAATGCCTTCAAGAGCATTGCAGAAGTAGCTAAAACGACAAAGAACTTCTGGCTCTGGCACATCTCTTGACTCCACCATTCTTCCTGCATATGCCTCAGAGATCTGGGCCCTACGAAAGCAAGATGATAACACTATTTGTGTCTCCCAAAGAGGAACCGAAAGAACTATGCTTGGAATATCATGGCTCACTTAAGTGAGAGAAGGAATCCGGAGTTCCGAGCTCCGCCAAAGTTCAAGAAAAGTCTTGACGTTTGCCAAGGCATAGAGAATCAGATATTATGGACATGTAATGCAATTTGGAGATGATGCTGGACTAGAGTCATTACTGACTGGATTCCACAGGATGTCAAAAATGTCACGTGTCTACCCACCTACAAGTTTGTCAGACTTCTTCATCAAGACCCTGAATGAATGGTTGAGGTTCTTCATATTATTGAAGCAAGCAGATGCCATTGGCTGCACTGGTATGTGATAGGGTCAAATGGAAACATTACCTGTGCCTGCTCAAGCAAATAAACGAATAATAGGATATCAAGTGATCAAGTGAATTTAGCTAAAATATTTAAAATTTTACTAATAATTTCAGATTACTGTTTTTTTGAAAGCAACATTGAATATAAGACTTTCTTATATCTTACTGAATGAAAAAGGAAACCAAACATGCTTTTTAATTATTTTTTCTTTATGCACCTCTTATCCCACATTAACTAGGTAGACCATGGAGGAAAATGAAGTACTTTGTTGGGCAGGGGTTATTTGGGTGGGATTTTATAAGGTTGTCTTTCTGTTCCTGAAATAAGCATTTTATATTCATTTACATAATTATAAAAGCATTAGAGATTTTAAAAAATTCAGAGGTAAAAACATTAGAAAAAACTTATTTCCATCCCACATAATGTATATTAGTGATATTCATAAATTATAAGTATGCTGTCTTTTAAATATTTTCAACAACTTAGGTGAGTTTTGCATGAGGTACTGTGTTATGTATATATAAGTACCACTGAAAAGTTGTATTTTCATTGCTGTTTGAGAGCCAATAAAACAAGAGACAAGGAGAGTGGTTGGACAAGAAAAAACTGTAAATACAAGAATCTGCAATAGAAAGATGGCAGACTCGTGTTTTCAAAACAGTCATCTTGTCTGACAGAGCACAAAAAGTGAGTTTTACTAGTGGAAAAGAACAGTGTGCATCATTTTTAGGAAGGGTAGGCTTCACGCTTGTGAATGGACAATAAATTTCCCTCCTGATTGGTCTCCTGATGCACATTCTCTTATCTGCAACTCTAAGCAAATTAGGCTTAAGAGGGGAAGAGTAAATTGAGAACAGTGCTGTCATCTTGATGCTTTGAGACAAGTAAAAAATTCCTTGTCTACCACGGGTCTTCAGCCCAGTTTCAGTTTGCTGCATCTTGGATGGAATTCAGGGAGGACTTGGAGAAAGCTGAGTGAGGAAAAAGTGAGTAAGAAATAAAAAGAAACCTAGCAGCTGGCTCCACTCATATGGAGGATATAAAGAACAAAGCAAGAGACCTCGCCCCTGACCCTAATGTATGATCAACAGAACTGTGTTTTTGGGTATTGGGGATGAGAGTGGGGAAAGAGGAATTTGGGATAATGGTGTAGGAATTCTGACGCTCAGGTGTAGGCACAATTAGAATAGATATATTGTACTATTCTAATGACATAGGTAAAAATAAATTTAAAAACTAAAATTTAAAAAGTAGCAAAATCTCAATAAAACTGTTCTTGAAAAATGAACTAGTTCCAGAGTCCCCATTCACTCTCAATGGAACAAACATTGCTGAATGCAGCAGTTATGTGTACCTAGGTTGAGAAGTCAACATGATGAACGACCTAAAACGTGAGCTGCGCAGGAGGAAGAGAGCAACATGGAATGCCTTCAAAAGCATCGAAGAAACAGCTAAAAAAGAAAAAAGAAACTCTGGCTCCGGGCACATCTCTTCTACTCCACCATTCTCCCTGCGTTAACATACACCTCAGAGACCTGGCCCCTACGATATCAGGGTGAGAATGCTATTCGGGTCTCCCAAAGAGGAATTGAAAGAGCTATGCTTGGAATATCCCTCCTCACTCAAGTGAAAGAAGGAATCCGGAGACCTGACCTCTGTCACTGTTCCAGAGTCATAGATGCTGTCTTGTTTGTCAAGGCATTGAAAATCAGATGAGCAGGACATGTAGTGGGATTTGGAGACAACCGCTGGACTAGAGCAATTACTGAGTGGATCCCACGGGATGTCAAAAGATCATGTGGCCGCCTGCCTACAATATGGTCAGACTACTTCGTCAAGACCCTGAATGAACGGTTTGAGGCTCTTTGTATTCCTGAAGCAAGCAGATGCCATTGGACTACACTGGCACATGATAGGGTCTAATGGAAATGTTACTGGCGCCCGCTTGAGCAAATCGTTGAATAACAGGATGTCAAGTGATCAATTGATCAAGCAAAAGGAATTGAGCAGTTTTCTGGTGGTGACGGTACAATAACTATATATAAAATCCACAATAGTTAACATTATTGTATGCTACTAAAAGTATTCTTGGCATCTATCCTAAGTGTCCAAGCACTTTACAGGGAGTACACTTGGTATTTATGTTCATAGTAGCACTACTTATAATAACCAAATTTTAAAAACAACTCGTGTACAAGAACAAATAATTGGATAGACTATGGTGCCTATACACAAAGAAACAAAACTAATAAAACTTGGTTATAAAATAGAGGCCAAAATCGTGCAATTATCTGTGAATGAATGTGTATCATACTAGTGAAGTTAGTCAGAAAGAATGAGGGACAGACATACAGTGATATAATGATCTCTTACTGTGAAGTATAAAGAGACTGAAGGAATAACGAATGTTCAATGGCAACAGAAATAGAGAACTGGTCTGAGTAGGAAGTTTATAATGGAGGATGGATGGAGTGTGTGCCACATGTGGAATGGATGGTGAGATGGTGAGTGGAGTGGATAGGGGTTGGTTCATGGATGGGAAGGATGAGAAGAGAACACTGGGACAATGTTAGACTGAAGTGGAAAACTTAGTGATAAGAGGTTTGCTTACCTGTTATATTCATAGACACTAGGATTGTAAATCATGATGCCTATTTTTTTTTAGCTTTTGGGGTCATACCTGATGATTCTCAGGAGTTACTCTGCTCTACACTCAGGAATTATTCATACAGGTGCTGGGGGGCAATATGAGATGCTGAGGATCAAACTTGGCTCTGCTGCATGCAAGGGAAATGCCCTGCCTGCAGTACTATAGCTAGGCCCTCCTAAATATTTTTAAGTTAAGAATAAAATATAGGATCGAGAGTTGATGTGATATTTGCCTTACAGTTAGGGTTTTCCAAATCATCCCCTGATTACCGCCAGGAGTATTTTCTGTGTGCTGAGCCACAAATAACCCTTGAGCATTGTGGAGTATGGCCCCCAAAATAAAAAAAAAGCAAAAACAAACTAAAAAATAAAAAATACAAATAAATCATTTTTAAAGAAAAGAAACACGTTGGGATTGTGATACTACAAATAGAGTACTTGACCTTGAAGGGGGCAATGCAACTTCTATAACTGGCACCACAGATGGTCTCCCAAGTCCTACTGAGCACAGAATTAGGAGTAATCCTGAACACTTCTGGGTGTCCTCCCAACACACACCCACACAAACAAATACATTCATAAACATTCGTGTCAGTCATTTTACAACAATAAATTAATAAGTATGCACATTTTTTACATTTTTCCTCTACTTTTCATTAGTTTTTTTTTGTTTGTTTGTATTATCTATGCAAAGTACTACAGGAATCTCTAGTTTATGACCTTAACCATTAGGCCCTTCTACATTTTCCAGGTTATTTTGGTAGTAGGTGAAAGGACTTTCTTGCTTCACCAGGAAACTGCATTATTTTGTGCATCTCAGTTCATTTAAGTGCGTTATAGGAGGCAAAGAAAGTTTAAACTAAACTTGTTATCAAAATGTATGAATTACTCGTTTCCCCAAACTCCCATTCTGGGACATCAAATCAAACACCTAGATCCAATTAACATTTTTCCAGGGAATACAAATCAATAAGAATACTGTCAGTATTATTTAAGCAAAATCCATATTTTAGAATAAGTTTTAGGAAAACTACAAAATTTTACTACCAAATAAGTTGTCATATTGCAAATAAAAGAGATAGGAAAAGAACCTATACAATTAAATACCTTTATTACCTATCTTAAAAGGTTAAAAGCTAAAATATATGCATTGTAAATGTTCTTGTTTGTTTTTTATTTGTCAGTAGCACTAAAAGACAAAAAGACTAGAGTATACTAGTTTTTTGTTTATTTCAACTTTTGCTTTTTTGGGACACACCTAACAATGCTTAGGGGTTTATTATTGGTTCTGCACTTAGAAATTACTCCTAGCAGTGCTCATAAGAGATGCCCAGGACAAGGCAAACACCCTCCCTTGCTGTACTATCACTTCAGCCTCTGGAGTCTAATACTTTTAATGATCATTTGAACTAATCATCCTAAATAGACATTACTTATTTGAAATAGTTATATTTCACTCATACATGCTTCAAATAATCAGCTGTCCAAATATTCTAAAGTATGTAACTATGATGATCTTTGTGGTGTCTATTATATTTGGGTTCACTGTATCACTGTCTTCCCGTTCATCATCAATTTGCTCGAGCAGGCACCAGTAACATCTCTTACGTCCTGTCTCATGCAAGTAGAGCCCAAGGGCACCTGCTTGCTCCAGGAACATAAGAAGCCTCAAACCATTCCATCAGGTCATGGGAATGAGGTCTATAATTGTTACTGGTATTTGGCATATCAAATACGACACGGGTAACTTGCCAGGCTCTGCCGTGCGGGTAGCATACTCTTTTGGTTGAAATTTAAAATTGATTTTAAATACTTCCATATCTAAGAAAATATTAGTTTTAAAATTTTACTTTCTATGCTAATTAGTACAGTAAAGTTATCAAGCAGTAGCCTTATTTTAATTTACTTTGTTTAAATGAAACATTGAATATAGTCTCTTGTTAATAAGTAAATAGACCCCTTTCTTCTACACATAAAAGTCAACCTAAAAAATGATTACATCTCATGAATGAAGGTGCAGGCAGGTAGAATGCCCTTTTATGATATTAACTAGTGAATTAGGTGTCATCTGTCATAATTATAAAAGCATTATGTCACTTGATGATGCTTCATTTAGCTTTTCTGTAAGGAGAATATTTTTAATATGTGAAGCAAGTAAACATACACATACTATATAATTTATTAATGGTGTTCATTATATTATGTTTAAATTTGAGCTATTTTCTTTTAATTTTGAAATAAAAAAGTTGCAAAAAGTAAGTATTTTAGTTTTCATGATGACAATATTTCTGTGTGAGAAAATAATAGAAAATTATAACTTAAAATTAAATAGTAGCTCAATACTATAATATTCAAAGCTCATAAATAACAATTTATAATGAGATTTATTTGCAAACATGAACATACTACTTAATATGCAGTCTGAAGTATTTTGAAGACCCATTATAATATATATTTAGAATTTAAGGTAGCTGAAATTAATGTAATGAAAAGAGGCAAAGTGTATTTGAAATACAATTGAAATTAAGTCTTATGGATTCACTGACAGCTATAGCCAGATTCAAGTAGATCCCCAATTATCCATAATTAATTGAAGTTTGGATATGGTTTTCCATGCTCATAATTTTATTTTTTTTAGTTTTTGGTATTTCACAGTCTACTTAAAATTAAAATAATATCCAAAAAATTTCACTTCCAAAGTTTAAAGCAATTTTTATTGAAAGATAAGTACAAATATCTAAAGATAGTGAGAACCCTAACTAGATCTTTTAATGCATTTAGTTTTATTTGAGATATCTTGAATTATATTCAATTTGCATTTTCTTTTCAACTGCTAGGCTAAAAATTAGTATGAGTAAAAATGTCTAAATGTTAAAGCATCAATTTTCAAACCATGCCAATTTGAAAAGAAAACTCACTCTAGATAATAGAAATGAGTTAAAATTAATAAAGAAATATTAAAATGTAAATCTTATTTTTAAAAAGTATTAATAATCAAACCATTGTTTCATAGTTTCTAAAAACCTTACTTTATAAAATTTTGATACTTAAAAGTTTTTTTTTAAAAAATAGACCAAGGCATTTATAGAAATAGTATTTTTCCCCAACAGTAAAGTAATATAGGTAACAAAGATATTGGTCATATATCTTTACAATTTTCTTTTTCTTAGAGTCCCACGCAAAGAAAGAAAGCTAATCCATTAAGAGATATACAGTCCAACTTTAATAGTAAAATGATTTACAATGGCCAACAGTCCAGATGGCAAAAAGTGAATAATTGTATATATATGTAATTATGCAATTATGCACTACAATACATTATATATAAATGCATTATAAATATAATGTAGTTTATACATATGTCATTTATACATTATAAATATAGTACAATACATTTATTTATAAATAAATATGCACATTAGCATAATGTGTATACATTTATTTGCATGCACACATATATATCATGCAATGGAATGCTTCTCAATATTAAGAAAATTTCCTTTTGCTACACCAAAGGTGTATATATAATACTGAACGACGTTATACTAAGAGTAAAAATAAGTCAGAAAGCGAAAGACACATGCTAGTTAATATCACTTATGTGTAGGAAATCAAGGGCACAGAAAGAAAGAGGAATAAACCAGAAATTAAACAGAGCTGTGAGGATATCTAGAGCACAAGACTTTGAGTGACTTGGTGCACTGTTATTTCACCATATTCTACAGCCTATCGTGATCACAGACTAGCCTCTGCTACCAAGAGTTTGGTCTTACAAGCGTCCAAATGTTGCTCTGTGCCATGTAGTACATTCATTCTTGGTGGAGTGTGTGTGCAGAGGCTTGGGTGGTAGAGTTTAGAATCACTGCTATCCTGAGGCATATCAGCAATATTTTTCTTAGAGCAATTAGGAATTCCAAGTTACCAGAGTCAGGATTCCCAGGATGCTAGGTTGCCTTGCTCAGAAATGTTTGTGTGTGGCTGGCTAGCCTATATGTTGGTTGGAAGAAGGGTTAATGAAGCAGCTGGTAGACTGTAGGGGGCCTGCAGAAAGTCAGTAGAATGGGTAGGGCATTTGCCTTGCATGTGGTGGACCCGGTTCTATTCATGGCATCCCATACGGTTCCCCAAGCACCACCAGAAGTAATTTCTGAGTTCAGGACAGAAGTAAGAACTGAGCATTCCCAGGTGTGGCCCACAAACATAAACAAACAAACATATAAATAGATGAATGAACGATGAATGAATGAATGATTGAACGAACAAACAAATGAACGAATGGATGAATGAATGAATGAGTGAATGAATGAATGAAAAGAAAGTTTAAAAAAGAAGGAGCAACTAGGATCTCAATCATAGAGCATGCCTAACGGAGCACAGCAGGCAAGGACCCCTGATGCTTGAAACAAATAAACTCTTCTTTGGGGGGCTAAGACTTAGCTGCTAACTGTAGTAATAAGACTTGGAGCAGGATCTCCATCTGGCTAAGCTAAGCACGTATGTTTAGTTGCCAGTTTTCTTGGCTAGAGTTGGCATATTGTGAGTTCAAATCAGAAAAGTTATCCCTCAGTCAGACAGTCAGTGTAAGAGGCTATTGCCATGGTGCCTCCTGCTGCTCTGATTAGCTGTGTATAGCTCATAGACAGCCTTTTGCCTCCTGCTCTGATATTGAAAGAACAAAATTGTAGAGTCGGGTACTGTATGTGCAGTGGAAGCCCTGCTACTCCTATTCAGCACTTTAGAAACCTCTTTGTGATGTAGGTGTGCCCCACGGGTGGCTCATGTGAAGCAGGAAGCCGGTCACTTTCTCCCCATTTGCCTCTGCCGCCTGGGCCCCTTGCGGCAGGCTAGACATTTCTTGTGTTTGCTTCTCTGAAGAATTTCAGGAGCAGACAAGCAGTGAAGTAAAACAGATTTTATTTGGAGGGTTTTGCAGGAGAGGAAAGAGGAAATAAAGTGAGAACGAGAGGATACACATCTCAAGAGAGGAGATGCGGTCAACATAGGTGCTTGGGCCCCACATGTGCTCTGCCACGTGAGCTCTAGCAGCACATGCACGCCCTTCCTTTGTTCAACATGGCTTTTATAGGTTTTCGTCCAACCTGCTCCCTCACTGGGCTTCAACCAAGGTTAATGTTCTTTGCTAGATCAGTTGCCAAGGTGGGTGGAGTTGAGTGTTCTGTGAACTGGGCCATTGAGGTTTAATTGGACTTAGGGGGCCTGAGCAATAGCATAGCGGGTAGGGCGTTTGTCTTGCATGCAGCCAACCTGGATTCCATCCCGGCATCCCATATGGTCCCCCGAGCACCACCATGGGTAATACCTGAGCGAAGAGCCAGGAGTGACCTCTGAGCATCATCGGGTGTGACCCAAAAAGCAAAAAAAAAAAAAAACCCGAAAAGATTGATCCAGTTTCCTTTGGATCTATTGTTGATGAAGGTCTTATCAGGTCTTGGTTCTAGATTCGAAAAGATGAGTCTGGAAAGCCTTAAGGCTAAAATTCATTGCTGCTGCCTTGGGGAACTTCCTTGTCTTGCTTGTCTACATCATTTGGGCTAAGGTTCACCACTCCTCTGGTTAGGTTTCACCAGGTACCTTTAGTCTATGCTGAGTTACTAGAATTTTCTGTTTTAGTAAGTGCTGGGCTTCAGCCGGGTCCCTAGCAGGTACTGGCATTCTGCAAGGTCCCCTGGCTTGTTCAGGGCCAATGACAATTCCTGGAATCCTTTCTCCTTTAATCTCTCCTCCTCTTTCCTCTTTCTCTTCAAGTCAAATCTGCTAGTTCATACCTCACAAAAGGTTGGGGGATAGAAGAAAGAGGTGATGGATTTTGATCTTGAAATAGAGAGAAGGTGTAAAACCCGCTCCTTCAGGGACAATCTACCAGTGAAGCTACCAGAGAATGAATCTTGCCCTGGAACTATAGACCTGTCCAGGACAAAGGGAAAATCCAGGCATGTTGTTTTCTCCTTTCCTTTGCTGGTAAACAATCATCTTAATATTTCCAGTCATTTTGTAAAAACACAGTAAAAGACACAGACATTTATATCCACCTGGGGAATGAAAATTAAAATGGTTTCAGAGTTAATTAATCCCTATATTAAAATGCATAGCCTTAATTCTCTTCCTGTGTCTGTACAAAAGAACATTGCACTAACATAAGAACATGCAAAGAGCACACAGGAAAGATAAAAGCAACTTTTTAACAAGTCACTACATCTGGTTAGGAGACTGACACCTGCTGAGTAGGAGACAGAAGGCTGTTAACAAGATAACCCCACAGCAAGAAACTACTAAATTACCAAATTTTGGTAAGATATTACCATTGGACTCCATCCACCCCCACCCCCAACTCAGTTTTTGAGTGATGGAGACAGACAAGATTCTGTAATCAATGCAGATTTTTGATGAATATTTTTCTGAGATTAATGAAAACACTGCCAAAGATGTGCCTTTTGGTCCCACCTCCTTCCATAATACTTAAATCAAGTATTGGAGCATTTTTATGTCACTTGTTAATCATCACTAGATTATACTCTTCATCCTTATCTTTTCCCCCTAGTTTTCTCTAATTTCTTTTAAATCTCCCTCATACCTCTGTAACCTAGGTAACCAATACTGAATGACAGGTTGGTACTTTGATGAAGTTGATCAGAATTACAAAGGGGAGACTACCACCCCTGTATCCCTAGAAGTCAGGATTCTCCCTCCAGGAGACCAAGATCATAGTGATATTTTAATGTGTTTTATTGAAGCATCATTCAGTGAGTGACTAAGTTGCTATTAGAAGTGGAGTCAAAAAAGATGACAGAAGGTCTGAAATTAATGAAGTCCTCCTGTTCAACACCTTCTTCAGGAACAGCTTGATTTTGAGGAGATTTGGTCTTGAATTTAAACTATAGCAAAAGTATTTGAAGTGGAGAGCTATTTCTCTAATGTTAATGAGATTAGGAAAAATAGAAAGAGGACAAACAAAAACACAGGAAAGGCAAACATAAACCTCGACAATGAAATTTGGCAATCATAGTGAATTCATAAATATTTGTAAATAGAACAGTGTCTGTTGGATAGCCGGCCTGGGTACCCGACAGTGTCAGGAAGAGAGTTCCCTTCTACCTCCGAGCTGGATGGGAATGGATGAAGAATCTGATGCAGTTTTAAAAGGGCTTTACTTTCATAGGTTCCAATATACAATCCAAGAGCAGGGAGAACCTCCGAACTCTGGGTTCCCAGCTAGGCCCCAGCCAGGTGTAGGCCAAGATGGCCGCCACCACGTGTTGAGGCTCAACAGAGAATGGAGAGGACGGAGAAGCAAAACACCAAGGGAAGCCAAAATGGCAAAAGGCGGAAAAAAAGAGAGAGCTTCTTTCTTTTTGCAACTTATTTTATAGCAGGAATCCCCCCAAACTCCTCAGCCCAGCCCATTCTGGGCTGGGCTATCTAGAGATGAAAACTGGAAAATAGCTCTATAGAAATGCTAGCAACTTCAGGAGATAATCGGGCTGTTTACAAGGACCCAGAGCTAAGTCAAAGCCTCCTAGCAGAGCTGGGAGAAGCTATAAACTAAATGTAACTTCCCCTGGCAGGAAGGATCAACTGCCCTCAGGTAATTTCTCCTAGCACCTCACCTAATATCTTGAGCCAAGATCTGCCTGGAATTGCCTTTTTATAGGGTAGAGAAGGAGGTTTCTGATATGGTATGTCTCTGTACCAAAGACTAATACTAATGCCAGCTAAATATTTCTCTAAGCCTTCACAAGAGTCTCGTCTACTTCACGGTAGTTTTGTATTTTAGTTGCCTTTGAGTTATCAGGGAGCCATGCTTGCTTGCTTGGAGGCAAACAGCATTTCTCCCTGGTCTAATTACTTCGAGATCCAACGTGGCCAGGCAAATATGCTGGTAAGATCTAGCTAGTCCCAAGATGATTGTGGTAGCATGAGAGAATATTTATATCAGCCAGCACAGAAGACATGGTCAGATAAGACTGCCACATTCAGACTTCCCCCTATCTATGAACTGACCAGCAGGAGGCAATCCACGGCAGATGCAGAGGCCTAGGCTTTTAGGTGTCTTGCAACAAGTGTCTACAACTGTACTGTCTAAACCATGATTCAACAGGAAAACTATGGTCTTTTGTAACAACCAAGTCCTCATTTTTATTACTTATTTTTAATTTAAATTTTCATTAATTTTGGTGATTAATAAATATCTTTAGTAAATATTTTTTGATGTTGAGAATCACTTGACCACTTGGTCAACTTGAATCGTGTTATTCATCGATTTGCTCGAGCAGGCACCAGCAACATTTCCATTGGGACCTATCACGTGCCAATGTAGCCCAATGGCATCTAGTTGATTCAGGAATATGAAGAGCCTCAAACCGTTCCTTCAGGGTCTTGACAAGTCTGACCATCCTGTAGGTGGGCGGCCACGTAATCTTTTGACATCCCGTGGGATCCAGTCGGTAACAGCTCTAGTCCAGCAGCTCTAGTCCAATGGATTTGGAGTCCATTTGTCTCCAAATCGCATTACATGTCCAGCCCATCTGGTTTTCGATGCCTTGGCAAATGAGACAGCGTCCCTGATTCTGGAATAGCAATGGAGGTTGGAGCTCCAGATTCCTTCTTTTACTTGTGTGAGGCATGATATTCCAAGCATAGCTTGTTCAATTCCTCTCTGGGAGACCCGAATAACATTCTCATCCTGCTTTCGTAGGGCCCAGGTCTCTGAGGCGTATGTTAATGCAGGGAGAACGGTGGAGTCGAAGAGATATGTCTGTAGCCGGAGGTTCTTTGTCGTTTTAGCTATTTCTTTGATGCCTTTGAAGGCATTCCATGCTGCTCTCTTCCTCCTGTGCAGCTCAGGTTTTAGGTCGTTCATCATGTTGACTTCTTGACCTAGGTACACATAACTGCTGCGTTCAGAGATGTCTGTTCCATTGAGAGTGAATGGGGCCTCTGGAACTAGTTCATTTTTCATGAACATAGTTTTGTTGAGTTCAGCTGTAGACCTATCTTGCCACATACTGCGTCGAAGTCAGCCAGCATTTGGCCGCTTGGCTAATGCTTGGTGCTATTCGAAAGATATCATCGGCAAAGTGAAGGTGGTGTAGTTGCCGACCATCTATCTTCACTCCCTTTGAATATCTTTAGTACTTATTTTTTGATGTTGAGAATAAAATTTATATTCTGCATTTATATGTGTTTAAAATACATAGTACATGTCAGTGAACTCACTTGCTTAAGTCTATGTAATTTCAGTTAACTGAGATGATGGCTAAAAGTTCAGGCTGTTACATTTACAAAGAAAAATGTTTTTTAATTGAGTGTCTTTGAGGTTGAGAAATTTATGAATGGAAAAAGAGGATTAAAAATCTTAATTCTAGGGACGGAGTCATAGCCCAGTGGGTAGGGAGTTTGCCTTGCGTGCAGCTTGCCCATGCCGGCCCGGGTTCAATCCCCCGCATCCCATATGGTCCCCTGCGCACCACCAGGAATAATTCCTGAATGCAAAGCCAGGAGAAACCTCTGAGTATTGCCAGGTGTGACCCAAAAAGCAAAAAAAAAAAAAAACTTGATTCCATTAGAATTTATTAATATTATAGGAATTAAGTCAGGTGGTGAGCCCATTAAGACGTTATCTTTCTCGACTATTTATTTTACCTATTTGAAAGATAATTTTTTCTGTAATTCTTTGTTATTCTGTTTTTTGTTAAATCATACTAATTTTTTCATTTCTTTCCTGAAAACAGAATCCCTGAAAGAAAATCATACTATTTTTCTTTGACTAAATATCCATAGCCAGTACAGTTATGCCTTGATAGTATGGAAATGCTGCTGAAGAGCTTAATCCATTTTGCATTATTGCTTTAATGCCTAATATAAAAAAATGTAAATTAAGATATTATAGTAACATAATAATTATTACAGTATTTTATAGTTGGTATTTACAGACCTTGATGTAAATAAAAAGAATTTTATCATCCAAAATTGAATCAATCTGCCTGAACTAAAAAACCTGCTTAATTAAATATATTGCAAAAACAATGATATTTGACTTCAGAGTAATTTAGAATATTGACAGATTTGATATGTAATCTAGACTTGAAAAAAATTAACATGCTAAAATATATAATGTAAAATAAATTAAAATAAAGAACCAGTAATTTTTTTCATCACATATAACTAAATTCTATTTTAAACATATTACACTAACTCCAATTAATTATATATATTACTATCTTTTTACAAATATGAATATTTTTTATGAAGAATGATTTTATTGTCAACAAAACAGCACTTTACTAGTTATATAACTACAATTTTAAGATACCATTTACATGATAATAATTTAATGATTTCATATTAAAAATCTCTTGCAATTTTAAATTCTGTTTTAGACTAAAAATATATTTCTAATACAGTAAGGGGGAATTGATATTTACTGTGTGTTTATGTGATAAGGAATTTTAAATCCTTGTATAATAATATTATCATAGAGGAAGATAGTATTTTTTTAATTCTTATCTACCTACCATGATCATGATGACTCGTAATTTTTAAGCTTATTAGTGAACAATTTGTATTTTTCAGTAGCACATAAGTGGCTTCTAGGCTTCCCTTTTAAAATCTGATTTAAAGCCAATAAATGGTTATAGTAATGATTACACTGCTATATACTTACAAAGTAAGCTTGTGAATATATTTTTTTTCAATTTTTAACATTTGTAATTTGCTTCTTTACAACATTTGTTACAAAAGATTTTTTTTTTTGTTTCTTTTTATCAAAATTTTCTAGTCACCACATTGTTCTTGCTGTTGTTGCTACTGTTTGGGGAAGTATATACTGGAATTCGCAGATAATCACAGACATGGGGGCAGAGCTGCTATTGGCTCTCCCTGTGCCCAGCCACTCATGAGGCGCCCGGGAGGGATGGCAGCTTTTAGCCCTGGCCTGCCACCCCAGCAGAGCCTCACAACAAGTCAGACGACCCCCAACTTCATGAGGGCCTCCATTTTCCACATCTGGACTTCTCCCTCATCAGAACTCCCCAGCCGACCAGCCTATCACAGCCCGGCTCGCGCAGCCGCTTGTGCCTGCACAGTTCATCAATAAGTCCTGGATTTTCAGATGGCTACAAGAGTATGATACCCACATGGCAGAGCCTGGCAAGCTACCTGTGTCGTATTTGATATGCCAAATACCAGTAACAATTATATACCTCATTCCCATGACCTGATGGAATGGTTTGAGGCTCTTTATGTTCCTGGAACAAGCAGGTATCTTGGGCTCTACTTGCATGAGACAGGTTATATAGAGATGTTACTGGTGCCCGCTCAAGCAAATCAATGATGAATGGGAAGACAGTAATACAGTGATACTGGAATTCAGGGATTAATCTGGTCTGTAATTGGAGGTTTTCAAGTTGGTCATTTTATACTAGGGATTGAGCCTGGGCATTTCGCATGCAACCAAAGTCCTCCAGCCCATTGAACTACCTATGTCTCTGACTCTTAAGTTACTGCTAAAAAAAGTAAGTATACACAGTGAGATAAAAATATAACCGATGCTCATGTAGAAGAAGATTTTAGCTTCTTAAAACAAGCATCCTACCCAAAGCCATGCATAGAAATCATGTAATCCCTTTGAAATTATTCAAGGAAAGAAAACAAACATAACGGAAACTCATATGGAAATACACACACATACAAAAAAAACAAATTAGCTAATGTGATCCTGAGATCCACAAATATAAACAGTACATTTAATGAATATTACTTAATGTTTCATAATGCAAAAAATAGTGATCAATAAAATTTAGAAATAAGCACATTACATGACTCAAAATAAGTACTTTACAAACAAACGTAAATGCTTAAATAACTATATCAGTGAAGATTAAACATCATATTGTTTAAAAAAACTTCTTAAAAAGTGAATTTATACTTGATTCAGATTGCTGGTTTGTACTACTCTGGTAATTTGGAGGATTTAAAAAATGACATCTTGAAAAGCTACTATGCTCACATTGTGTATGAAAAACTGCTAAATTTTTATAGTGAATTGATTTTTGAAAAGCATGAGGTACAATTAGCTCTCCCTTACACATGCTAAGAGAGTGTTCTGTTGTCCGTCATAAGAGAGTTATTACTACATCTTAGTAGATAATGTGCAGAAAAAAGAATAAAAATTTTGACCTATATTTTTAGCATGTTCATTTTGTTTTGTAACAATTCTGTAATTATCGTTGAAGGAGTAATTCAAAGCAAAATCAATTTTTAAAACACAGAACTTAAAATTATAAACCAAAATTTCAAATAATTTCATATAGTAGTGGTGGAGAGATAATACAGTGGGTAAGATGCTTCCCTTTCATGTAGCTAATTGGGGTTCAATCCTCAATCCTCAATATCCCATATAGGCCCTCAAACCCACCAGGAGTATTCCTGAAGCACAGAGTCTGGAGTAATTTCCTAAGTAAGGCTCGTTTAGGCCCAAATACTCACGCCAAACTTTGGCACCATTGAAGCAACCTGGGAAGAAGCAATCATTGACAACATTGATGAAGGATAGAACCGTCTGGTTCAGCACCTCCATGATTGCATGAAGAACGCTGAGAGAGAGATAAAGACACAAAAGGATGCCTGACTTCAAAAACTCTCGAGCTCATTCGCCAAAGTGGCAAGGTGCAAGCCTCAGGCAACCATATGCTAACGTGCTAGCTCAAAAAGTAGTGCAGAGAAGCAATAAAGGAAGACCTCAAAAACAGAAGAGCAACAATGTTGGCCAATGTAGCAGAAGCCAGGAAAAGCATTCACAACACCTGCCTCTACTTCACCAACTATAAGACCAAGATGAATGTCCTCCCAGGTCCTGAAGGATCCATCACATCTTTCAGAAAGGCAATGGAGAATATTATCCATGACTTCTACTCAGATCTCTTTGATAGCCACATCCACCTGCCCACATTCCAAATTCAGCAGGATGGATATGTTGTTCCCAACATTCTCCCTTGGAAATCCTACATATTCACTTCATGGGTAAAGAAGTGAATAGTACCCAGTAAAGACAAAGTCAGAGACGAACACCTGAAGAATCAGGCATCATTACTCATCTATACACTGGCTCGGCTCTTCACACATAACCTGTCTGAATGCAAGGTGACCTCCCAATGGAAAACCAGCAGGACAGTTCTACTGTTCAAGAAGGGAGACATTCATGACATTGGCAACTATCGCCCAACCTGACTGTTGTCCATCATATATAAGCTGTTCACTGAAGTCAAGTCATCCTGAACAGGATTGGCAGAACATTAGGACAACCATACGAGCAAGCTAGCTTCCGAAAAGGATTCAGCACAGTCGACCATTTCCACATGGTAACCAAGCTCATTGAGGTTTGTAGGGAGTTCAAGATATCACTCCTTCTCACATTCATTGATTTCAACAAAGTCTTTAATTCTGTTGATACCGAAGTAGTCAACAAAGCCTGAACCAAACAGGGTGTTCAAACTAAATACATCAAGATCCTTCATGAGCTGTATTACGGATTCACCACCAGGATCTCAACATTTTACAAGGAAGTGATCATTGATGACAAAAGAGGGATTTGGCAGGGCAATACCATTTCAATGAAACTTGATTGCCACTCTTGCGAACATCATGCGACAACTAGAATGGGAAGGAATGAGAGTGAAGAGAGACAGTTGGCAACTACACCACCTCACCTTCACTGATCGACATCGTTATAATAACACCAAACATTAGCCACTGGAAACAAATGCTGGCTGACTTCAACCAAGAATGTGGAAAGATAGGTCTACAGTTGAATATCAAAAAAAAAAACAATGTTCATGAGAAACAAACTCATTCCAGACGCCCCTTTCACTCACAAAGGAACAAAAAATCTCTGAATACAGCAGTTATGTGCACCTATTTTGAGAACTCAACATGATGAACTACCTAAAACCTGAGCTGAGCAGGAGGAAGAGAGCAAAGTGGAACGCCTTCAAGAGCATCAAAAAATAGCTAAAAGGACAAACAAAGAACCTCTGCCTCCAGGCACATCTCTTTGACCCCACCATTCTCCCTTTATTAACATATGTCTGAGAGACCTGGGCCCTACAAAAGCAGGATGAGAATGCTATTTGGTCTCCCAAAGAGGAATCGAGAAAGCTATGCTTAGAATATCATGCCTCACTCAATTGAGAGAAGGAATCTGGAATTCCAACCTCCATCAGCGATTGAGAGTCAGGGACACTGTCTCGTTTGCCAAGGTGTTGAAAATCAGATGGGATGGACATGTAATGCGATTTTGAGACGACTCTGGACTAGAGCCATTACCAACTGGATCCCATGGGATGTAAAAAGATCATGTGGCTGCCCACTTACGAAATGATCAGACTTCTTCATCAAGGCCCTGAACGAACAGTTTGAGGCTCTTAGTATTCCTGGAGCAAGTAGCCATTGGGCTACACTGGCATATGATAGGGTCAAAAATGAAATGTTACTGGCACCTGCTTTAGCAATTGATGAATAACGGGATATCAAATGATCAAGTGATGAATTATATGACTTTTCATCTATGTCATTGTCATATGTGTGTCATAAGACAAAAATGTCACATGAATTTGTCTTTACAGAAAAATCAATGGGTGTCTACGGCCATACCACCCTGAATGCACCCGATCTCGTCTGATCTCGGAAGCTAAGCAGGGTCGGGCTGGTTAGTACTTGGATGGGAGAGAAATCAATGGGTATTATTTGTGAATTCATATGATTTTTTTTGCAAAGAAATGTACTTCACTGTTGTTGAAAATCTGAAAAAGTATTTCGCACAAAATAAAATTTTAAGAACAATTTAGAATTGCTTTTTGTTAAAAAATGACACCTTTTATTTGGAATAAAATTTAAAATAATTAATGATCTGAACATATGTGAAAAATTTGAGACTTGTATTACCAAAACAGAATTTTAAAGAAATGTTGCCTTAGAATAAATATTCTTGGCATTAGAAAGATAGTACAGCCTGTAAGGCAAATGATTAGGCTATTCAAATTATGAGTATCTACCATTACCTTTAGGCCTTGATACCTCCTATCGTATTCACTGAAAATATTTAGTGCCTTAAGAAAGACATGGAATATAAATTCTATTAGCAACTATTAGACCAATGTTATCACCAATGTTGTGGCAAATTTGTGCAGGAAACAGGAACTCAAGGTATAGCAGTTCATTACACAAATAAATTATTATATTCAGGAAAATTACTTTATATTAAATGAGAATGTCTATATTTATTAGAGTACATAAAGTTTCATGCACTTTAGACCATTGAAATACTATTTAAATAATCTCAGCATCTATAAAATTATGCATAGGAAGTACATAACTATCAGAAAATGTCTGATTTCTAAGCAGTTCATACCTTTAATAAGATTTATTTTTAAAAAATGTTTAATTCAAGCTTTGATAAAGTGGAGATATTTAAAGTGAAATGCCATGCTTTAAAATAGAAAATATTTTTAAAATAAAATAACTTCTTTACTTGTTATGATAGATATTTTTAAAAAGACTGAAAAATATTATGATTTTTATATTCATGCCTTGCAGAATAAGACTAAAGTTACAAATTTACTTATTTCCTAGGACATAACATTTTCATGCTATCAGTAGAAGTAATATCTCCTATTTGATAATAAAATGATTTGAATTTTGTAATATAATTGTGACTTAGTTTGCTCAAACTTTTCAACTATATGTCAAATTTGAAGAACTTGCTTAGTTCCTAATGGAAATAATATGTAGGATGTCTTATGATACTTAAAAGAACAATGCTTTCATCAATATTTGACAAATGTGTGAATATGTGGGCAGTATAAAATAGAAAAATTAAGTAACCTAGTAAATAGATGCTAACATGAGTGACTAATAAACATGGGTTTATTTTTACGTGCTTTTTAAGGCTCATAGTGTGCTTTCAAAAAATATTCATGTCACTTATTTTTCTAGTAAAGATTGTTAAACAAAGAAATATATATTTGTCAGGCTTGAAGTTACTAAATTAATTGTTGGAAGCCCTGGCCAACAGCCCTTGGCACAAATAAGGAAGACCTAGATCTTGCCAGATTTCATCTCTGTGGAAAAAGGAGAGGGATGGACTTGGGAGAAACTTTGCCTCGCAGGTGTTGAGAAAGGGAAGAAAGAAAGAAAGAAAGAAAGAAAGAAAGAAAGAAAGAAAGAAAGAAAGAAAGAAAGAAAGAAAGAAAGAAAGAAAGAAAGAAAGAAAGAAAGAAAGAAAGAAAGAAAGAAAGAAAGAAAGAAAGAAAGAAAGAAAGAAAGAAAGAAAGAAAGAAAGAAAGAGAGAAAGAGAGAAAGAGAGAAAGAGAGAGAAGAGAGAAAGAGAGAAAGAGAGAAAGAGAGAAAGAGAAAGAAAGAGAGAGAAAGAAAGAAAGAGAAAAAGAAAGAAAGAGAGAAAGAGAGAAAGAGGAAGAGGAAGAGAGAGAAGGAGAGAGAAGAGAGAGAAAGAGAGAAAAAAGAAAGAGAGAAAGAGAGAAAGAAAGAAAGAAAGAGAGAGAGAGAGAGAAAGAAAGAAAGAAAGAAAGAAAGAAAGAAAGAAAGAAAGAAAGAAAGAAAGAAAGAGAGAGAGAGAGAAAGAAAGAAAGAAAGAGAGAGAAAGAGAGAGAGAAAGAAAGAAAGAAAGAGAGAGAGAAAGAAAGAGAAAAGAAAGAAAGAGAGAAAAGAGAGAAAGAGAGGAAGAAAGAGAGAGAAAGAGAGAAAGAGAGAGAGAAAGAGAGAGAAAGAGAGAAAGAGAAAGAGAGAAAGAAAGAAAGAAAGAGAGAGAGAAAGAAAGAAAGAAAGAAAGAAAGAAAGAAAGAAAGAAAGAAAGAAAGAAAGAAAGGAGAGAGAGAAAGAAAGAGAGAGAGAAAGAAAGAAAAGAAAGAAAGAAAGAAAGAAAGAAAGAAAGAAAGAAAGAAAGAAAGAAAGAAAGAAAGAAAAGAAAGAAAGAAAGAAAGAAAGAAAAAAGAAAGAAAGAAAGAAAGAAAGAAAGAAAGAAAGAAAGAAAGAAAGAAAGAAAGAAAGAAAGAAAGAAAGAAAAAGAAAGAAAGAAAGAAAGAAAGAAAGAAAGAAAGAAAGAAAGAAAGAAAGAAAGAGAGAAAGAAAGAATCACAGCAATGCAGTGGGGAGTTCTGAACAGCAATACTCCAATTACTGAGCACAGTTTAAACCTTTTATATAATTTTTGGGTGGGGGGTAGAAACACAAATCACATGACATTTGCAAGCTCCTGTGCCACTGCAACAGAAAACAATCACAGATTTAGCATTTGCAAGGTTTGCATAATACTTTGGTGTTTTGGGCGTAAACATTGGGCAGAGCCAATTTTTGAGTCCTGCCCTTAGGGTCTTGTGGTAGAAAAGTCCTGGACCCTAAGGCTAGCATCTGAGAACCAAACAGTAAATACTATTATATGTATTTTTTAAGAGAATTGTATAGTCATACATCTCATATAAATGGGGAATTTTAATAGTCATGAGTATGTCTAATATATAAGAAATTATATTTCCTTATTAAGCATTGAATGAATAATGGACATGGTAATTAAATGGTAACAAATCATGCTCTTCCTTACTACCACTTAAACTATTCTAATATTTCTACTACATTTCTAATACTATATTACTATAGTAATATAGTAATATAGAGGGTTTTGGCAGGGTGATACCATTTCACCAAAACTCTTCAGCGCCACCCTCAAGAACATTATGCGACAATTAGAATGGGAAGGAATGGGGAGTGAAGATAGATGGTCGGGAACTACACCACCTCCGCTCGCTGATGACATCGCTCTAAGAACACCAAACTTTAGCCAAGCGGCACAAATGCTGGCTGATTTTGGATTAAGAATGTGGAAAGATATGTCTACAGCTGAATCTCAGCAAAACTATGTTCATGAAAAATGAACTAGTTCCAGATGCCCCATTCACTCTCAATGGAACAAACATCTCTGAATGCAGCAGTTAAGTGTACCTAGGTCAAGAAGTCAACATAATGAACGACCTCAAACCTGAGTTGCACAGGAGGAAGAGAGTGGCATGGAATGCCTTCAAAAGCACCAAGAAATAGCTAAAGACAAAAAGAACCTCTGGCTCTGGGCACATCTCTTGTTTTATTTACTTTTTATGCCAAAGACTAGTAACTATTATGGACCTCAGTTCCATAACCTGAAGAATGGTTTCGGCTCCTCCTGTCCCTGTAGCAATTAGATGCACTTGGGTTGCACTTGCTTGTGACAGGACTAATGGAGATGTTACTAGTGCCCACTCGAGCAAATCGATGAACAATGGGAAAACAGTGGGGGAAGGAGGGGGCAAACCTGCATTAGCTATAAAGTCTGAAGCAGAATAAAACATTTCTGTATATACATGCTATCAAAAACATGGTCTCATGTTCTTTCATAATATGCCATTTTAAGGGCCAGAGAAAAAGTATAGTAGGTAAGATGCTTGCCTTGTACTTAACCAAAGTGGATCAGATCTCTGGCACCCCGGATGTTTCTCATCTCCAACAGGGGTGATCCATAAGCTGAGAATCAGCCCTTAACACTGCAGAGTATGGCACCAAAGCTAAAACAAACAAAGCTACTTGATTTACATTGTATATTGCATGTGTGTTTGTAAATGTATACAAACAGGCACAGAACAAATTGAGAAATGTCATGCCCTGAAAATGGTAGATCGTCTCCAGAATGTGAATCTGGCACCAATTGGTACAGATTCAATTAGGAAATAGGGCTCTGGAGGACTTCGGTCTCACTATTTTTAACACCAAAAGGCAAACTCAATATCCATGATTTATCTTGGGAATGAAGATATACTTCAAGAGAATGCTTGCAAGCTTTTATGAGAGACCATATCCTCCAAGCACTAAGAGGAATGACATCTTCAGCCCAACCCTAAACTAAACAAAAAAATCAGCTACCTTTAGGCATATGCCTCATGTAGATGTCTATGATCTTTTATCATTTCTTTGAAGATCTTGGAAGTATTGAGAAGTGTCTAGAAATCCAAAAAAGACTAAAAAAATGTGCAATTAAAAGAAGAAAGTTGGGAAAAAATGTTACTTTAGAAATTTTGCTGACTTAACTGCACCAGTTGCCACTCTCACCAACACTGCCTTAGTTCGCTCTCTCTTCCCAACTATCATATTCGCCTCGTAAATGGTTTTACTAATTTCAGTGTTACTTCTGTCTAATCAATTCTCCAGATTGCATTTAGAATGATCTTTAAAAATAAAATTTCAAAACTAGTTAGATTACTCAGAGAGGAAACAGCTCCACATAACATATGTTAATTACCAAATGTGCATGTTTAGCTTAAAGAGGGCAACTTGGAAAAGAAGTTTGGTAATAAGGCAATGAAACATTTACTGGTTCTTAGGGGAGTTTTTATTTCATTCTATGAAAAATGGGTGACTAAAACCTTGTGTTGAGATATTGAAGAATGAGGAAAGCAAACTTTAAGAAGGTTGAACTGTATTGTCCAGGTAATTTGCAGCCAAGGATACTATTGGTTGGGTGATTCTTCAAATGAGTTTAAAAATAACAAGGGCTTTGTTTAATAAAACTTATAAAACTAATAAAAATACCAAGAAATTGCAAAGTGAAGTATATGAGAATAAAGAAATTGTAAATATTGTGCTTCATTGGATGCATGGAATGGCAGCAAGAAAGGGATTATTTCTTTGTGCAAGTTTTCTGTTTTTAGAAGGAAGCACACACAATTGAGCATGTGTCTTGTTCAATTTTAGCTTTTCAGCTTCTATTTTACAGGCAGTATCACCAGATCCATGTGTTAGTAGGAATAGAGATTAAAGATAGTACTCGCTGAGGGTAGACTATATACACTCACTGATTTATAATTGAATGATTTATTACTTAGAGACATTGATAAAGCAACAGGAGGTTTATCTTTGCAATAATGGATATAAATAAGTTACACAATTATGGGACTATATGGCAAACAAACAATAAAAGCTCAGAAATGAAGTTCTGTGAGCAAATAACAATAGCTCACACTATTAGTTGATCATATTCTGTTGTTCATAATTTTGTCCATGTCTGTCTAGCAGTTTTGTTCCATGTTACTTTATCTTTTCTTTTCTTTTCTTTTCTTTTCTTTTCTTTTCTTTTCTTTTCTTTTCTTTCCTTTTCCTTTTCCTTTCCTTTCCTTTTCTTTTCTGTTTACACTCTGCTTTGGAATACACAGTTTCTCCACTACATGGTTTATATAAGTAATTTTTATTTTCCTTGAAGGATGTGTTGAGAAAGGTAGATCAGGTAAAGAAGTTGCTTGTAACTGGCCCTGGGTAGATCCCTGGCACCACACATGGTCACCATATCCTCTCCAGTAGTGACCTCTGGTACAGTTCCAGGATAAAGTCCTTAGAAAAGTTGTGTATAACCCCCAAAAAAACAATAGAAAATCAACAAAATCCTTTCATTGGGAAATATTTATTTTTGTCTATGTGTGTGTGTGTGGGGGGGGGGGTAGGGAGTTTGCTCCTAAGTACAGAAGTCAAAGAAAGAGCCAATCTGAATTGGTCAGTTCAGGAGTAAAGTCCAAGAATATGGCACACACTGCTGAGTATACCAGATCCACCAAAAAGTTCTTTGGGTTATCTCTAGAATCTTCCCCTTTAGGCACTTGAGACAACCTGGGTTACTGTGCATGTAAGCTATGGACAGATTTCTCCCTCGACTAAGGGAGAACTTAATTCTTGCAAAGACCTCATTCAAATGTATATATAAAATAGCTCAGACTTAAGAAATTCCTATGAAAGTGTTTTGAACAAATGTGACTACTTCAAATGCTTATGGTTACTAAAAAACCTAATTTCTCTTAAAGGCATTTATTTGCATCTCTCTGAGAATTTAAATTGCTGGTTCTGTTTTTACTCTTGTGTTCAGTACAGGACAAAAATATAATTTTCTCTGTATTATGGTTAAAAGTAATTCTTCTATTACAAAAATGACATTGTATTTCCTAAATAACACTATTAACCATACCATTTGTGTTTATTAGTTCTCACTTTTCAGTTAATATCTTATAGGTTGCAAATTATGAGTACTATTTTATTCCACCCAAGTAATTGAGATAATTATTTATATCTTCTAATTAGATTCAGTTGGTCACTATTTATTTTGTTCATTACAAAATATATTTTAATCTTTTCTTTGGTTATTGCTTCATGCACTTTATCTTTCTTTAAAAATCCTAACCCAGTGTTTGATAGAGTATAATGAATAAGGTACTTTCCCTGAACAGGACTTCAGGAAAGATCCCTGAAACAGAGTAAAAAATAAACCTTGAATACAGCAGAATGTGACTGCAAAACTAAACAAAAAAACAACAACAGTAGTAACAACAACAGTAAACACAAATAAGGAAGATTTTTTCTCCTTCTTGATTCTGAGTAAATGTTGTGAAAAACTCAGCCAAGGTGTAAATAGTACAACCAGGTATGGGAAACATCTGACCTGGAGGATGTATACAGCCCCATAAAATCATGTGGAGTAGCCTTGAACATGACAGGACCAACACAGGTGCTTCAGATCACCTGTTGACATCCTTCTGTTTCCCAAATGATGATATATATTTTTTTAATTTTAATTTTTATTTATTTATTTTTTGCTTTTTTGGGTCACACCCGGCAATGCTCAGGGGTTACTCCTGGCTCTGCACTCAGGAATTACTCCTGGCAGTGCTCGGGGGACCATATGGGATGCCGGAGATCGAACCCAGGCCGGCACAGGCCGGCCGCGTGAAAGGCAAACGCCCTACCCGCTGGCTACCGCTCCGGCCCCCAAATGATGATATTATTGTACAAATGTTCGTTTGCAGAAAAAAAAAGTTCCCATTCCTCTAGAAATGTGTATTAATAATAATATGATTATTATTATTAATGATATTATTTTATTATTAATATATTATAATCCCTGTAGTAGAGGTTTTTGTTTAATTACATTTTGAGATATGTTTCTTTTGATTTTTAATATATTGTTTTCTAAGAACTGTACACTACACTTAAGCTTTTATTCAATAGAAAAATACATCTTATAAGAGATAGCTTTCAGAGACATTTATTTTATTTATTTATTTTTTTGCTTTTTTGGGTCACTCCCGGCAATGCTCAGGGGTTACTCCTGGCTCTGCACTCAGGAATTACTCCTGGCAGTGCTCAGGGAACCATATGGGAAGCCGGGATTGAACCCAGGCTGGCACAGGCCGGCCGCAGTGCAAGGAGAACGCTCTACCCACTGGGCTATCGCTCCAGCCCCCTTTCAGAGACATTTAATACACCCATTTTCTTGTTAGCACAGAACATTATTTCAACTTTATAGATATCGATACCTCACTTACATATTATTTAAAAAATAGAACTTTTGCCTAAATTACACTAAATAAATATTAGTTTTAGTTCCTTTGCAATGGATTTGCTTTCCCTCAGTCATTCCTTGCCATATTGCTAAGATTCTATATGTCTTAACCATAGTTTGCTGTGTGGTGGTGAAATGATGGAGAAACTGAATTTTCCTTGTTGTTTGTTTTCTCCTATCCTTTTCCTTAGGGCAGAAATCCACCCAAAGGGAACTTCAGACAGGGTTTTTAGCCAAAGAAGCCAAAGAAGGAAAAGGCTAAATCGACCCTCTGGGTTATAATACACCTCTGGACAATATGTTTTCTTGGCATCTGTAGATCATACTGATGTGGTAAGGAAAAGGTTCTCCCAAGTGGCAGTGGACAAAAACCTACTCTGAGAGGATCAACTTCCATCATCCTTATTGACAGAGTTGGGCAGTTTATCCGAGCAGTCACAGTGCTGAGATTTAGATCTTGGCAAACAATCAACACAGACTCTCTATTCTTTAGGCATCTTTTACTCCCCCTCCCTCCATCCTCCATTCTGATGCAGGGTAACGTAATGTGTTAAACCCCATGTTGAATTCCTAAGGTCATGAATTTTAATTTTTTTCTGTCACCATCTTGCAGTAGAACCTCAGGCAGGTAACACATCTCAGTTCACAGTCTTTGTTTCTTTGGCAATTGGCTGAAGTGACAAATTATAAGAAGTGACTATACACACTAAACTGAAAAAATTGCATTATTTAGCAGTCATTTCTCAAAGTAAAGAATTGAACTACATATTATAATATAAAGGGCCCTTTAGCAGGCTGTGTTGATTTTACAATTTGAATAAAATAATTCATATAGAAGAGCAAATTTGAGGAAAAATGTGTGAAGAAATATAGAACTCAGTAAGAAAACTCCATTTGCTAATGAGAAATGAGTCTGAACGACTTGGGGATGAAGAAAAATAGTGAGTAAATGAAGATATCAAATTTCACAAATATAATGCATTCTTATGCTAAGAACTTTCATATATGCATTTTATTCACGCTTCAAGAATACAATATGCAATTTATATACATTTTAGAGTAAAATCAAATTCTAAATTTCAGAGATAAACAAATTTCAGCCCTTCCAAATGCTTCCTGAGAAAGAAGAAAGACACAAGAGATTTCAGGAAATCATTTTTCGTAATAGATGAAGTATACTTGGCTTAGTTTACGTTTTATTTTTTCATGTGTTCCTAAATGTGTCAGAGGGGGAAAAAACATGTGATAAATTATTCTTAGCGAGTAACTGTAAGTTTGACTTAGGAGCTGTTAAAGTAGATAAATTCACCATTTGTTTAGATCAAAATATGTTCTAAATTATTACAACCTTGGTAAGGGGATAATTGGCAAGTTTTAAAATTTGTTGATTATAGGCAGATACCAAGCAGTAATCATTATTAAAAATGAAAGAACCAACAGACTTAACATGTTTGATATGTCAAAATTGTATTTGATGAGAAAGATGGTTTATATGTGTACCTTCTCATAGAATATTTATCAAGCTGTTTTTCTTATTTGCTAAATTGAAAAATAATAGCTAATTTGGAGCACTATGAATAAATTGTAGTATTTATAGTACATCTATCTAGATATTTATATTTATGTTTATACCAACATATTATAGACACACACTTGCTGAAAGGTAGGACCTTCAAATGATATCAAAACAGGTTTTTAAGAGTTTATAAAGTTCATGTATTACAGGTTTGGTTGGCAATGAAAAAAAGTTGGGATAAACAAATGAGACCAGCTCATACTACAAAGCTTTTCTAAGGGAAAGAGCTAAAAAAAAAAACAAAGAAGCCAACTTAACAATTGGGAATAAGACATTTGCACTTTATACATCTAACAAGGGTTAATATCTGAAATACATAAAGAATTCACACAAGTGGACAAAAAGCAATTAGCTCAGTCAAAATGAGCAAAATATCTGAATATGCTTATCTCCAAAAAAGTTAATCACATGGATCACACAAAGATATTTCATATCACTTATGATCAGGAAACTCAAAACAAAGCAACAATATAGCACTTCGTAAGTGTTGGCAATAGGTGATGGGCATAAAATCTTGATACACTGTTTTAGTTTAAATTGGTGCAAAACCTAAGAAAATCAATAAACAAAAGTATCTTCAACAAAGGATTTTGACAGGAAAACTAGATAGTCACATACAAAAGAATGTTATTAGACTATTATGTGAGACTATATACAAAATTTAACTTAGAATGGTATAAAGACTTAGTTGTATGACCTGAAATAAAAACTACCATTGAAGAAAACATAAGGGATGCACTTCTAGACACTGTCTTAGTACTCATTAAAATCATTTACGTTAGAACACACACATATATTTATTTTTATATATGCATGATTTAATTTATGTGTGTACTCATATGTGTGTATGAGAGGTTGAAGTAGAGTGGAAAAGAGAAAGAAAGGAATTGGCTCATGATTGTGAGAAGCTGTCAAATCTAAGATCTGCAGTATAGTTTTGCTGACTGAAGATCCGGGAAGATTCTAACATAGGAGTGAAATACTGCAGCTCACAGTTGTATGGCACGCAGAACTTCCTTCTCTTTCCTCTAAGTCAATTCTTTTCTATTAAGAACTTCACTGGATTGGCACACACCTACTTAATGTTTATTAGTTAGCTTTTCCTAGAGTCTAATAATATAAATGTTAATTAGAATGTATATAGGCACTCTGGGAAAATATTTTACAGATTAACCAAATTACTGCAGCTTAGTGAAATTGATGCATTATTTCACAATCACACTCCATCTAATTCTTAAGGTTTTTCCACATGCTATGGCTTATTTCAAAAACAAATTCAATAATCTGCCTTAGCAATTTTCAATACAAAAATATGTTTCTTTCCCGGGACAGGTTAATCAAAACACTGGAAAGATACAGAGTCCAGTAAATAATGTATCCAAAGTTTTGGTATTTTAAAATGTAGATATTCGACAGGATATTTAGACTCTAAGATTTTGAAAATTGTTTAAGTGGTTTAATTTAAGGGTAGTTTATTATGCTTTGATGACAAATAACTACAAGATACAGTATTTCTTCTAAAACATTGGAAATATAACAAAGTGAAAGAATTATTCCACTGTGAATGTCAAAATTTTAAAAAGCCACAACAATATCTATCATGTAAAAGCCTTTATTCCAACCACTTCTATATTTTCCTTAGGAACTAAGATATAAGAAAATGTAATGCTCAATAATTTTAATAAATTTTGTGCAAAATGTCTGCCCGTATACAAGCTGAGTAAATGAAGTCTTTGCCTTTGGTCAGTACTATTTTTTTCCACTGTTTTCTGCTTATTTATGATCACAGTCTTGCAGTTAATATATTTTCTCTTATTTTTGCTCAACTTCTTACTAAAGGTAACTTTTGATTTGGCCTGAGTAACAATTTTGTTTGTAAAAAGGTAGTTTAAAATTATAATGTTCTATTATTTTCTTGATAGAACTTTTGGCATATTCCTTGTAGATATATGTCCCACATGTATACTAAGAAGTTATACAGATTGCTTTTGTGCCTTTATTCACTAGAAGGTACTATTAATAAATAAGTCAGTACATTTCATGCGCCCAAGGCATTATGCCTAGGTTACAAAGTAATTTATGATTAATAACAAGGGAGAATACCTAATGGTAGAGACAGAATGAAATTCTTATATTTTGGAAATTACTAGAAAAATATCTTTCAAAAATATAAAAAGAGAACTTTAGAAAGAAACAGAAAAATTGATAATTTTGAATAAAGATTCAGAAAATAATAACTAAAAATGTAAGTAAATGTACATAGCATGCAAACTTTGCATGTATTGGTGATTCTTCTCAGTAAAATATTTAATAAACAGTTTTCAGGCCCTGGAGACATACCTTAGGCATTAAGGTATATGTTCTGCACTCAGCTGACCCTATTTTGATCACCCCTGCGAGGAATTCATTCACCTGAGGCCCCCAGAAATGAAGCTAGAGCATAGAGCCAGGAGTAAACCTCTTGTGCCTCTGGGTGTGGTCCAAATTACCCCTTTCCCCAAAATACCTTGTAACAATAAACCTTAATGAAGGTTTAAATTTGTTAGTTTAAATCAATGCACAAATTTAAGAATTTCTAAAAAGCCAGAAGGAAAAAATACAACAAAATTATTTGGACATATCATAGTTAAGTTACCATAAATGAAAATAAGAAAACAATTTAATGCAGACAGAGGAAAAATGTGAAGACACATTACACAAGGAAACAATTCTATCGAAAAGAGACAGATCCAAAAAAAATTTCTTAAAACCTATCAGTTTAGAATATTATATGTATGTTGGGCCCAGCAGGTAGGGCATTTGCCTTGCATGCAGTCGGCCCATGCAGGCCTGGGTTTGATCCCTGGCATCCTATATAGTCCACCTAGCACTGCCAGGAGTAATTCCTGAGTGCAGAGCCAGGAGAAACCCCTGAGCATTGCGGGTGTGACCCAAAAAGCAAAAAAAAAAAAAAAATTATATGTAAAAAAATTAAGTCAAGGAAACAATAGAAAAAGGACATTAAGGTCATTTCAACATAAATAAAATCTTACTATGTCCCTAGCCAACAGGCATATACTATGAAAAATATTAAAGGAAGGTACTCAGTGTAATGGAGTATGGCATAAAAATAAAAGTCAAGTATACAACAACAAATTAATGTCACCCCCAAACAGAAGATTTGAGATAAACACAAGATTAAAGTTTTATGTATTATTATTTGAAGAGACTGGACTAATGTAAAATTCATTCTAATAATGATTATGTATGAATTTTTCTCAATCAAAAAGTGATGGTAATGAAAATCATAACTATTGTACTTATGGTGGATTGTTTAATAAAAGATTCACAGTAGGTAAAAAGGCAAAATTCATTTATTCTTTTGCCTTCTATTTAATATTACACAGTAATTCCTAGAATAAAACAGAGCAAAGAAAAAGAAAACAGGAAATAAAAGGTATGCAACACAGAAGCAGTAAGAAATAATATTGACACTTTCCTGTGAGCTTACATAAAAATTTCTGAGAATTTATCATAAATTTCTTAAATAGTAAGTGAACTTGACTTTCTTATAAAGTCAATATGCAATAATCAATTTTTCTTTTATAATATTCACAGCAATGCAAAACATTGAGAGAAAATATAAATGTACTTTACATTTATGTATGAAGATAAACCACTAACAGATATTGAAGAGGGTCTATATAAGTGAGGAAATGTACAGTATAAAATTTATTAGAAAACTCACTTGTATTTTAGTCCTCTTTATACTTATAGATTTAATGGAACTCAATAAAAAATCCTGAATTGAATTGAAAATTAGATTTTATTTATATATTAAAAACAGAATCTATGTCATGAACTCAACTATTTGTCATCAAAGATTAGTTTTACAGTAACTGAGACTGCAGTAATGATATGAAGATGGGTGAATAGCGCTGGAACAAAATTGGTAAAAATTGATTCATAAAAGCATATCAACATCAGATTCAGAGCAATGCTTACCTTGCATTACGCCAACCTAGGCTGTATCCCTGGCACCTATCACTCTAAGCTCCACCAAGTGTGATCCCCAAGTACAGAGCCAGGGAGGGAATTCCTGAGCCCCATTTGCTGTGGTGCCAAAATGAAACATAAATAAAATGCATGGCATTATCTAAAGAATAATATTGGCTGCTGCCGGCTCTCCCCATGCTAGGCTGATCATGAGGTATCCAGCAGTGGTGTGGGCAGATTTTGAACCTGGCCCACCAACCCAATAGTCTCAGAAGCCAGAAAAATTGTATGCACCAAAACTGCAGTCGTTTTCAAGGTCTAGACTCCATAAACAGTCAGAGCCCCACCCAAGAGAGCAGCTGATCTCAAGTCCAGATATGCAGGTTACTGCTGCTAAACTCACCAGGTTTTCATTGAGCTTGAGTTGGGGCCCTTCTCCCACCTTTGTCCCCTCCGGAGGCCCTGTGGGCCTGCCCACGAACTGCTTCTAGCACTTGTTGGCCATGATCCAGAGACAGACACACAGCAGAGCTGCTTCTGACTCCCCTTGGTGTGCAGTTGCTTTGCAGCCACAAGAGATCTCAAACTGGTATACTGATGTACCAGGTATCCCAACCCACTTTATTGAATTAAATGTGGGCCTGTGATGGCAAGTCTGTGGTCCCAATGGCTGGTCTGTGGGAACATATTGATAATTTCTTATATAGCGGGTTTAAATGACACAACAGATCCATTTGAGATTTAGTAAGCTCCATGGACTTTCGTCTAAGAATATATTCATTGACAGTATTTAGAGAATTAGCTTCAATAAGCAGTATAGAATAGATTATTCAGTGTATGCTTAGGGGCAGTCTGAAGCAGAGGTTGAGAAAAAATTTGAAATAAGTGTTGTCCATAGGTGAAATGGTGGTAGGTTTGGAATTGAATAGTAGAAGCTTACTGCATTCTAGAAACTCAGGAAGTGAATGTAAGGACAGAAATAGACCAGATTCGCACATAAAAATCGAGAAAAAGTCACGACTTCATCAATATCATTCCAATATATAGTCTGCAATGGTCAATATAATTGAGTGCCAGCTAAGGGAGCAGACAGGGGCGGTGAGGGTGGGTGGGAAATGAGGGGTCTTTGGTGGTGATGGGAGCACACTGGTAGTGGGATTGCTGTTGAACAATGGGTCTTTCTAACAATTGTATTGTGAAAAGCTTTGAACTTTGTAAATCACAGTGTTTAAATAAAGTTAAAATATATATGTGTATATATATAAAACTTTAAAACATTTAAAAATTAGACATATAAAAAGGATAATGTTTTTATCCAAAGATGCCAAATTTTATCACACCTTGCATTTGCAAGCACATTGGTGGAGTAGAATTCAACATGTATGCACCTTGGACACTGAGCGAGGCAGAGAGATTGCCATGAAATGTAGGGCACCATGTCTTCATGCTAACACGAAGCTCAACAAAACTGTCTGGGTTAAGACAATATGGAAAATATCATACCATATCAATATGTAGGTGTTCGAAAGAAAGACTAAGAATTAATCAAACAACTCCTATACTTTTTACCTACATGCAAGTAAGCAAAGATTGTCAAGTTATTTCTAAAATATACACAAAAGGAAAATATGGAAGAATGCCAACCATACAAATAAAAACATGCAAACTCAAAATAACTTTAGATAAAGAAGTATGAACAACAATATTATAGATTAGTAGTTTCAAAGGTTTGTTCTCATTATGTTTGAGAAAACTATTTCTAGCTGTAGTTAATATTTAGTTAAGTTATAACATTTGATCATTTAACCAGGGCTGATCTTGGCATCCCTGAGTACCCCAGAGAACCCCAAACAAAGTCATAAGTGGAAACAAGAGGCAGATTTACTGGAGATAATTTTGTGAATATAAACTATTCAACAACTTTAATTATTATTTAAAGTTCTTGGATAATCAGAACTTTAATCATGCAGAGAATTTTTTGTGTTTTCAGAGACTTGGGCTAAACTTCTTTAGCTACTAATACAAGTCTACAGAAATTATGAAAATATAAACAAAAAATTTGAGTTTCTATATTAGATTGACTTAAAACGAAGTATTAAAATTTATGATTTGCTTTTACACTAAGTAAATTTAAGGTGTATAGTAAATTACTTTGATATATTTATTTATAGTAATAAAACTGCCCTTGCTATAATTTTTACCACAATACAAAATTTTGATACAGTATTATTTTTATTTACTATGCACTGAAAATCCATTCCCTTAAATAACACCAGCATGTTATTGGCAATAACTATTTTATTCTATATCTTTCAATGAATTTGAATTATAGTTTACTCTATGGATAACTGATAGAGTACAGTACTAAAATTATGGATGCTACACAAATGTAATGTCACCTTTGAATAGAGATCATGCTGTTTCTCTGTATATTCTATCAACAACAGCAGCAATTCCACATTCTGTTGGACAGTAACTTTTCTAATATCACAAGGGTTGCCTCAGAAGCTGTAGAAGTTAGAAAGACAAATGGTATTTGTCTTGCAAAGACTCCTGTGGATATTAGAAATCATGAAAGTTCAAGAGTGCCCCTGCCTTGCTCACATTTTGTAAGAGGCTAAACTTCCTTCTGAAGTCTATGATAGTGCTCTCAGTTTAAGAGTTTCCAATAATCTCTGGTCCTTTACAATCTCAAAACAAATGTTTTTAAATTAATCATGAAGATCAAGGAGATGCTTCTGAAATGATGAAAAGTAGCTTTCTTTTATCAACTAATTTTGTTAGGAACCAATCTTCTAATTGACTGATGTTATATTAAAAAATCTTGTTTTAAAAATGTAGGCATTCTTACTGTGCCTGTAACTTTTATATATATATATATATATATATATATATATATATATATGTGTGTGTGTGTGTGTGTGTGTGTGTGTACATGCATATATATGTAGATGCATATAAATAATAGTTTATATGTATATATAAACTAGCTTATATATAAACTATCACGATCACGATCTTCCCGTTGATCATCTATTTGCTAGAGCGGGCACCAGTAATGTCTCCATATGTCCTGTCTCATGCCAGTAGAGCCAGGGGCATTGGCTTGCTACAGGAATATAAAGAGCCTCAAACCATTATATTAGGTCATGGGAATGACCTAATATAATTGTTACTGGAATATGGCATATCAAATACAACATGAGAAGCTTGCCAGGCTTGCCGAGCGGGAGGCAAACTCTTTTAAACACCTCCAAATAAAGCATTTATTGATGAACCGCGGCCGCTTGTGGTGGCGTGAGCTGGGCTGTGATGGGCTGGTCTGCTGGGTGGAGTTCTGACGGAGGGAAGTCCAAATGTGGGAAAATGGCGGCGCCCGTGGAGTGAGGGGGGTGGTCTGGCTTGTTGTGAGGCTCTGCCGAGGTGGTGGGCCAGGGATAGAACCTGCCATGCCTCCCGACTGCCTCATGAATGGCTGGGCGTAATAAACTATATGCAGTTTATATATATAAGCTAGTTCATATATAAACTATAGTTTATATATATAAGCTAGTTTATATATAAACTAAAAATAATCCTATGAATGTGGGTCTGTCACTCAGAAAAATCTTTCAAGACATTTCCTGGGGTCTTGGGGCCTCTGCTTTGGACTGAATAACCTCTTTAATATATTTCACTTCTTTTACTAAACTTTGAATTCACTTCACGGTAGTGGTTATTTCAGTCAACAATTCCAATTTTGGCTTATGCACTGCTGAAAGTAGCACCATCACCTCTGCTTTTATAAGCTTTTTGGCTTTTGGCCTTTTGCCACCCTTCTGCAGGAACCATTTAGCCAAGCCCAAGTTGGAAAGGATTCTTACTATACTTCTAAATATTTTATTAAACTTAGTTTCAGCCTTTGAACCTAATTGAAACCAGTCAGTTTTTAAAAAATGAAATATCTTCTTTGCTATCACTCATAGAAAATAAGTGTGAAAAGTTAAAACTGGATCTCCTTGATTCTTTAGGACACTACAATGCCATATAACCCTATTTTTATATGGAAATGGGAATTTAAAATGAGTTAAAATGAGGATTAAATATGTAATGTCATTAAATTTATGCTAATAAATACATTGTTGAAAATAGGAAAGTTTGGTCACATTTCCAGAGCTTGATGTGCAGTTATCTTTATCATTATTAGTTAGTTTACATGAATTTCTACTTTTCAATAATGTCGAAGAGCAGATTATACAGCAGCTTGGAAAATTCCTCAGTAAAAAACCATTCTACTGAAAAAATCTAGAAGCTGTTATAATTTTATTTGTTTTTATTCTAAAGCTGTTTTATTTTTATTTTTATTTTTCCCCCACCCCTAAAGCTGTTTTAAATGTATGTTATCTAGACTACAGCTCCTAAAAAAAGCAGAAGTTTTTTTTTTTTTTTTTTTTTTTTTGCTTTTTGGGTCACACCCAGAGATGCTCAGGATTCTCTTGGCTCTGCACTCAGGAATCACTCCTGGCGGTGCCAGGGGACCATATGGGATGCCTGGGATCGAACCCAGGCCGGCACAGGCCGGCCACGCAAGGCACGTTGGGCTATTGCTCCGGCCCCTAGAGCAGAAGTTTCTTACCTGGGAAGAAATAACTTGGAAGCAGTAGTTTTTCCCAGTTTTTCTTACCTAGGAAAGAAAAACAAATAAGATTGTAGAACAAATGGGAAAACTAAAATGGTAAATTACGTTTGTTTACTGGCTTAAGAGGAGACAGAAGTTCTTTTATTTATTTCTGAATGACACCCTGTGGCACTCAGGACTTATTCTTGGCTCTGTACTTAAGGATCACTCCCATTGGAACTAAAAGTACCTAATAGGGTGCAGGGAAGGGAACCCCAGTCAGCAGCTTTCAAGACAAGTGCACCACCTACTGTACTATCACTCTGCTCTCAAGCTATATATCATATACCGTTTACTATGGTACATAGTAAAGTTGGGTGTTCCCAAATGGTGATGTGAGCTAAGTATAGGAGCAATAGAAATAAGTACCTTATGATTTAAACTTGTTCTGATTTCAGCAAGAATTAATATTTAAACACTAACAAAATCTGTTTCTTATTTCTGTTTATTATAAAACTCCTTTTAAAATTGTCGCTTTACTATTAATGCTTGAGTTTAGGATTCCCCAGCAATTCTCAGGGTTCTAGGGCTAGACTCAGAGCTATACTGGACTTGCTGATGAGAAAATCATGGTTTAGTTATACCTACCCTGCTATACTATGCATGAGTCAATTGATATTACACTCAGCAGTGTACGAAGCCCACCAGGGCTCTACCAGGTGATGCTCTGTTGGTCATACTGTGCCAAAAAAATTAAATTCAGGGTTTTGCAAAGCATATGCTAGAACATTTAGTGGAAACTTCCCTTTCCTATTGATTTTTACATGCAGCTTATAGTAAATTCAGGTTATTTTTTTATTTAAAAAGTGAAAGAAAAAATGTGAATGAGCCATTATGTTCAGAATCCAAACCAAATTTTGACATCCTCATAAATGTTCTCTTGTTACTCTATAAAGTGACAATTCTCAGAGTTTCTAGAAATTTGATTTCCGATAAACCAGGTGCCTGCTCTGGACAGACTTGTAAAACTGTATTTTACCTCCTAAAAACACCTTTCTCTTGAGTTTTCATTTCTTTACAAGCACTACATAGTGGATGGCAAAACAAATAAATGATTCTGTTCTAGTCCTTAATGTCCTTAGGGACTACATTGTTCAATCACCACATTTTGTTAAGTGTTAGAGATCTTATCTGCTGCCATACACTAGTCTTTTTGTCTTAAAATGGATCATAAAGATCTTGCATGGGATAGAGAGAGATTACAGGGTTGAGGACCTCTGGCATATGGTCCCTAAGTGTCTCTGGGGTAGCCGTGAAGTCTCAGAGCACTTCCAGCATGGTCTGGGAATCCTCTAATTAGCCAATCTACAGCTGCACTGCATTCTCAGTCCTTGCATTGAAATATGGCCCTGCTTGGCTTAAATCATGTGGAAAGTTCTCCCAAACCCTTTACCATCCACTGAATCAAAGCAGAAACCCTTATCTGCAGAGTTTGCTCTGCAACCTTGAAAGCACAGGAACAAACTCTTGCTCTTCTAAATTCTAATTCATGGTGTATTTTATGCTGGCAATTCCTTTAACTTCAGTCGCTATTTTCATTGAAGAAATTCTGAGTTTTATAACCCAATCATTTCCTGATTTTATAAATTTTCATGTTACGTGTAATAACATATTTACATCAAAATCACTGTATATTTCATATGCAAATTATATTTAATAAGGAATTGCAAAAAATTCAAACCTTCATAATTGCTTCTCAAACGAAACTATATTGGATG
>JAJIBD010008334.1:0-71894 GCA_021461705.1 Cryptotis parvus
AAATGTGAAGATATTATCGATAATTTCCAAGGATAAATTTGAGGCGTTGGAGAGAGAGTACAATAAGTAAGGTACTTGCTCTGCATGCACCTTGTTTGATCCCTGGCAGCCCATATGGTCCCCTGAGCATGGTCAGAGGCTATTCTTGAGCACAGAGCCAGGGTAAGCCCTGAGCACAACTACGGTTTTCCCTAAGACAAACAATGAAAAATATGTAACAGGCAGCAACAATAAAAGTTATATGAGAAAAAGTACATCCAAATCTTTGTTACCTAAGATTTTTTTTTTATTATTTTTTTTTCCTTTTTGGGGTCACACCTGGCAATGCTCAGGGGTTACTCCTGGCTCTGCACTCAGGAATTACTCCTGGCGGTGCTCAGGGGGACCATATGGGATGCCAGGGATGGAACCGTGGCTGGCATGAGCCGGTCCAGCAAGGCAAATGCCCTACCCGCCGGCTATCACTCTGGCCCCATTGCTTTGAATATAATAATACCAACATCTCAATAAAATAAAGGAAAAATAGTGAATAACAAACATCTAAAAGTTTTGCACTACTATGTGTAAAAAAATTGGACCTCTAACACCATGCACAAAAAAGTCAGACCAAAATGGATTAAAGATCTCAATATCAGACTTGAGTCCATAAAGTACATTGAAGAAAACATAGGAAAAATCCTCTATGACATCGAAGGACACCGCCAGCGAGGAATCACTCCTGGCAGAGCTCGGGCAACCATAAGGAATGCCGGAGATCAAACCTGGGTGGCCATGTGCAAGGCAAATGCTCTATCAGCTGTACTATCACCCCAGGCTCCATAAACTTGTTTAATAAAACAAGTTTTAAAAAGCTGATTATAACAGCATTACTTAAAATAGTAAAGAGTAGAAACAAACAAAAATTTCATCAATTGATGAATAAATAAATGTAGTATATACAGGCAACAGAATATCATTTGACTTTTTCTAAAGTCAAGGTTAGGGACTGTGGAGAGAAGACAGCACAGAAGCAACCAATAAAATAGGAAGAAAACATAATCCACACAACTACTCTGGAATCTCCAGGTCCTGTTGTCTCACTTTGCTTTCAGAAGAGAAACCAGCAGCAGCTCAGAATAATCATGTTAGAAGATACCATCGTGAAACACTGCCAGAACCCAAACTCCTGTTTATCAGCATTTAGTTAACATTTTCCACCCCTGTAGGATTATAATGGAATAAACGACTCTATGGACACTATTAAACACATGTATATACTGTAACTCTATATATAACATATTGTACCTTTCTATTGCTTTAGCAATCAATTTTGGGCTGGCTAAGTACTATGATACTTAAGTTATTTATTTCAGTTTCTCCCATAGTACAACACCCAAATAATACACATTTACCACTTTGAGCACTTCTGCTAAAAAAAAATTGAGTATGATTAGAACACATCTTTGCACTTACAAGGCTTCTCATCCAACAGTAAGATACAGTTCATAAGGAGCACTGTAAATAGTGTTGGGTAACAGCCTAAAAATATGACAGTAAGGGAACACAGCTTCAGGCCCCCCACTGAGTGCAGAAATGGGATTTGCCATTTCTGCTCCCCTCTCTGTTTCTTGCTCACTTCCTTTCCCCATGTTTGGTCTTACCAGTATTTTTCCTTCTGCCCAATCTTTTCTATTTTACCATTTAATGGCATATAGTCAAAGCAGTTTCTGGGCTGGAAGGGATGGCTAACGGATGAGCCCATGCTTTGCATGTCCAAGGCTGAGCCAATTCACCACACAGTATAGAACTCACAAGCAACTTTGCATGTCTGAGATGAGCCAATTTACCATATCTTATAGAACTCCCAAGCAACTTTTTGCAACTTTCTAATCCCTGGTGTGGGCCCAAAATCTGAATCAATAAAAAAAAACAAGCCCATCTATATTATCTTAATCTCTTAACATCCAGGGGCATTTAATTCTAAGAAATAGGAGATTTTAGCAGAGAGATAGTGACTGAAAATGGTGTGTGTGTAGAGAAACTTGATAACTTGATATAAACTAATCTTAAAGTAACCAACACTTACATGTTAGTTAAAACATTTTAGCAAGAAATTCCTCCCTTAGTAGAAATTTCTTGAACTTTTACAAAATTTAAGCCAAAATCCTTCAAAAAATTTTTAATATGTTGGAGACTTATTGTGTGTTGTCACATTTGAATGAAATACCCAACACCACATGTTGCAGTTCTAGATCTATAGTTGATGGAGTAAATATAGCTATCTAGCACTGTACTGACTACCACGCATCTAAGGGTCACTTACTGTTTGCTTAAGGAACATCGATTTCCAGGGGCACTAAGTAATATTTTTTCTGAACAGGGGGTAGATAACCAAGTTTAGGAACTTCTCGTTTAGGGCTTAATAGCCATTTTAATCCAATTTGTGTTGATTTTCTTTTGATGCAGGAGACTCACAGACAAGGGGCAGACCTGCTACTGGCTCTCCCTGTGCCCAGCCGCTCCACGAGGCGCCCAGGAGGGATGGCAGGTTCTAGCCCTGGCCCGCCACCCCAGCAGAGCCTTGCAGCAAGCCAGACGAACCCCCCACTCCATGAGGGGCCTCCATTCTCCACACCCAGACTTCCCTCTATCAGAACTCTACCCTGCAGACCAGCCTATCACAGCCCTGCTCGCATGGCCACTCGGCGGCGGCGCAGTTCATCAATAAATGCTGGATTTAGAGATGACTACAAGAGTATGCCACCCGCACGGCAGAGCCTGGAAAGCTACCCATGTCGTATTTGATATGCCAAATACCAGTAACAATTTTAGACCTCATTCCCATGACCTGATGGAATGGTTTGAGGCTCTTTTATGTTCCTGGAGCAAGCATGTGCCCTTGGGCTCTACTAACATGAGACAGGACATATGGAGATGTTACTGGTGCCCGCTCGAGCCAATCAATGATGAACGGAAGACAGTGATACAGTGATTTCTTTCGATAGTGTTAAATAATGGTCACTTGATTTCTACACATGGCAGTTTGGTTTCTCCAATCCCACTTGCTTAAATGGCTTTCTATTTTTCCACTGTATACTTTTGGGTGAGATGCAGTAAATCACTAAATGCAAGAACTGAGAGCCTACCTACTACTGAGAGTATCCTGCCCACATGGCAGAACCTGGCAAGCTACCCATGTCGTATTTGATATGCTAAAAACAGTAACAATAATAAACCTCATTCCCATGACCTGAACAAATGGTCTGAGGCTCTTCATGTCCCTGGAGCGAGCAGATGCCCTTTGGCTACACTAGCACACGACAGGGACGAATGGAGATGTTACTGGCACCCACTCAAGCAAATCAATGAACAATGGGAAGACAAGCGATACTTTTGGGCCCACTGTCATAAATCTGCTGTCCTTCCTGTGTTGTTCTATTTCTGGATTCTAGAGTCTCATCCATTATTATTTCTAAAAGTAAAATCCTGACCTCTAGTGGCAAAAACTGAATTAATTTATTACACGAATCTACTAAACAAACTCAACATCACCAAGATTTAAAGTCACATATCATAAACTCCCTTAGGTACTGTTATAGGCAAAGCAAAGATCCCTTTATATCATTTTTGATGAAAAAAAATTAAATTGATAAGAGGCGGTGTGCTCAGTGGGCTGGAGCTCACACCTTGCATGTAGGAGACTCAGGTTTGAAACCAGCACCTCGTGGTGTCTGAACTTGGCCGAGAGTGACCCTCAAGCACTAAACAAGGAGTAACCAATGTGTATCACAAAGTATGACCTCAAAAAACAAGAAACAAAAAAATTAAACTTAATTTGTTTTTTTTCTTTTTGATTTAATTTTATTTTATTATCCCCCAAATATGATTACACCATTTTAGACATACAATTGAAAGATGCTCATGTAGAGTTTTGGTTCTACAGTATTCCAACACCCATCCCTCCACCCAAACCCATCTCCCATCACCAATGTCCCCACCTCCCTCCCCCTCCCACACCTCAACTACTTGGCGGGTTCTGTATGTCATTTCTCTCCTCTTTATCTCTCCCTCCCGCCAAACTTTCCTGCTCTTCGTGGAATGCAGTGCATTAAAAGACATTACTGTTTCCACAATTTTAATGAATCGGCGCAGCCGCAAGAGCCAGCGCGACCTGGGCTCCAACTGGTTTTGCTCTGTTAATCTGGTCGTGAGGCAGTTTCCCAGCGCCCAGACAGCGAAAATGGTGGCTAGTGTGATGGGCGAAGTCTCATCCGGCTGCTTCCGGGACCCCCCAGAGGTGACGGGCCCACTCCCAAAACCTGTCTGCCCTCCTGGGGGTCCCATATTCAGCTGGGCCCAGGGCGAGCCGAGTTCCAGCCTCCCCAGCTGCTTGTGAGCCTCTTCATGCTATGGCTGATGGCCCCAGGGCAGCTCTCTGGGCGGCGCCACCAGGCTCGACAAAATGGAGAGGGAAATGGCCGAACCCTGACTCCATCTGACGAATTCCCAGTGATTCCCGCTTCTGGGAGCCGCCTACCGGGCTCAAACTGGTTTTGCTCTGTTAACCTGGTCGTGAGGCAGTATCCCAGCGCCCAGACAGCGAAAATGGTGGCTAGTGTGATGGGCGAGTCTCATCCGGCTGCTTCCGGGACCCCCCAGAGGTGACGGGCCCACTCCCAAAACTTAATTTGAACTGATCTTTTTTTTATTTTATTTTTTTTGGGGGTCACACCCAGCAATGCTCAGGGGTTACCCTGGCTCTGCACTCAGGAATTATTCCTGGCGGTGCTCGGGGGACCATATGGGATACCGATGATCAAACCCAGGCCGGCATGGGCCGGTCGCATGAAAGGCAACATGGGCCTTACCCGCTGGGCTATCCCTCCGGCCCCTGAACTGATCTAACCTAATACCATTGTTCATTGATTTTCTTGAGCGGGCGCCAGTAACGTCTCCATTCCCTGTCCTGTGCTAGTGTAGCCTAAGGGCTAGTGTATCCTAAAGTAAACAGCTAGGTTTCAGGAACTAATGTAGCCAAACAAGTTAAAAGTAGTAAGTGTAAGAAATCTACAATACAAAGGCCAGTTGTTTTTACAAAACAAAAAGACACAGAAAAAGTGGTGAAAAAGTGAACTGATAGTGATTTAAAGTGCCTGAAGATGCACAGTAAGCAAATGCACTCTATGGGCCTTGTTCTACTCCTGGTCTGAACAATGTTCTTTAAAATTGTGAAAGTTGGAGTAGGATGCTTACTTTGCATGCAGCTCACTGAGTTCAATTCATAGCACTGCTATGGGTTCTGTATGGTCCCTCATACACAATCCAGGACTGACCCCTAAGCACAGAGCCAGGAGCACTGTGGACACAGCTGGTATAACCAGCTGAGCACAGCTGGTATGACCTCAAAAAACCAAAAAACTAAATATTGAAAGTTAGGAAACATACATCATAGCTATATCACTTGACATCCCGTTATTCATCGATTTGCTCGAAGTGTGCGCCAGTAACATTTCCATTGGACCCTATCACGTGCCAGTGTAGCCCAATGGCATCTAGTTGATTCAGGAATATGAAGAGCCTCAAACCGTTCCTTCAGGGTCTTGACGAAGAAATCTGACCATCTTGTAGGTGGGCGGCCACATGATCTTTTGACATCCCGTGGGATCCAGTCGGTAACGGCTCTAGTCCAGCGGTTGTCTCCAAATCGCATTACATATTCAGCCCATCTGATTTTCGATGCCTTGGCAAACGAAACAGCATCCCTGACTCTGCAACAGCAACAGAGGTCGGAGCTCCGGATTCCTTCTTTCACTTGAGTGAGGCGTAATATTCCAAGCATAGCTCTTTCGATTCCTCTTTGGGAGTCCTCGAATAGCATTCTCATCCTGCTTTCGTAGGGCCCAGGTCTCTGAGGCGTATGTTAATGCAGGGAGAATGGTGGAGTTGAAGAGATGTGCCCAGAGCTGGAGGTTCTTTGTCCTTTTTAGCTATTCTTCAATGCCTTTGAAGGCATTCCATGCCCTCCCTCCTCCTCCGAGCTCAGGTTTTAGGTAGTTCATCATGTTGATTTCTCGACCTAGGTACACATAACTGCTGCAGAGATGTTTGTTCCATTGAGAGTGAATGGGGCCTCTGGAACTAGTTCATTTTTCATGAACATAGTTTTGCTGTAGAACTACTTTTATTCTCCTTTCCAGTTTAGATGACTTTTTTTTTTCTATTTAATCTACTGAGGACTTCCAGTGCCAAAGCAAATGAGTGGTATGAGTTCTTCACCTAGTTCTGATCATAGAAAATAACTTTCACGGGCTGGAGCGATAGCACAGTGGGTAGGGCATTTGCCTTGCACACAGCTGACCTGGGTGTGATCCCCAGCATCCCATATGGTACCCTAGCACCGTCAGGAGTAATTCCTGAGCGAAGAGCCAGGAGTAACTCCTGAGCTTTGCTGAGTGTGACCCAAAAAGCAAAAGATAAATAAATAAATTTCAGTTTTTCAGTGTTGAGTACATAATATATGATTTTGTCATATATAGATCATATAAGATCACTTTTTATGTTAAGGCACATTCATTTCACACACATTTTGCTGAGGTTTCTTTTTATCATGACTAGCTGTTAAAAATTTTTAAAAAGCATTTTTGAATATCCATTGTAGTAAGCATATGACTTATACCCACCTTTTCACTAATGTATTAGATAGATTTTTGTAATTCTATCAAATGGATAAACCATCCTTGAATACCTAAATTTCCACTTAGTCATGATACATGATCTTGTTCATGTAATGTTCAGGGGATAGAGAAATCTCAAAAAAAAATTTTTTTTTGGCTTTTTTGGGTCACACCTGCCAATGCTCAGAGGTTACTCCTGGCTCTGCACTCAGGAATTACTCCTGTGGTGCTTGAGGGACAATATGGGATGCCAGGGACCCGTCGGGTGCATGCAAGGCAAACTCCCTACCCGCTGTACTATTGCTCCAACTCCCAAGACCTCAAAATATTGTGTGCATGTTGGATAGCAGGATGCCAGGATTTGATCTCCGACACTGCCCAAACAGGGAGTTCACTGGGACTTACAATGTTATTTATAGCCAACTTTGGGTAGCAAGTTTTTAAGAATTTTCTGTCTCTCTAGGTTGGATAATTTGTTGTAAGTAGTTTCCAATGTTATTTTGTTTTAGTTTGGTTATCAGAATCTGGATCTTGTTTGTATTTTTTATTTTTGCTTTTTGGGTCACACCCGGCAACTCAGGGGTTACTCCTGGCTCTTTGCTCAGGAATTACTCCTGGCAGTGCTTGGGGATCATATGGCATGCTGGTGATTGAACCCAGGTTAGCCGCATGCAAAGCAAACGTAGGGCTATCGCTCCGCCCAGATTTTGTTTGTATTGTGGGCAACACCCAACATTACTCAGAACTTACTCCTGGATCTGTGCTCTGAGATCACTCTTGAATGGCTTGGGGACCATATGGAATGCTAGGGATACAATCAGATCAGCCATATGCAAGGCAAGTGCCCAGCCTGCTGTATTATTTCTCCATCCCCACAATGTGGATTTTTAAAGATATTTTATTATACCACTGTTAGATATACAATTACAAAATGTTCATGTTTGAATTTTGGTTCTACAGCGTTCCAACACCCATCCTCCACTCCTGCCCATCTCCCATCACCAATGTCCCCACCTCCCTCCCCTTCTCCCAGACTGCCTCCATGGCAGGTTTTTTTTTTAATCTCTCCCTTTCTTTCTCTCTCTCCTTCTCGCTTCCTTTGCTTACACATTGTAGATTGTAATATATTCTAGAACATGATTGATTCCACTAGTCTGATGTACCAGGTCCAGACCACAAAAATGGTGACTATTATGGTGAGCGAGTCTCATCAAGCTGCTTCCGAGGCCCTACAGTGGTGATGGGCTCACTCCCCAAAACCCATCTTGTCTCCTGGGAGCCTCATAGTCAGCTGAGCTAGGGGACAGCTGATGGCAGCTCTTCCCCATGTGTCTGGGTCTCTGCATCATGGCCAAGAGCCCTCTCTGCATCATGGCCAATAGTCCTGAGGCAGTTCATGGGTGGGGGCCACCAGGCCTCTGGGATGGGTAAGAGGGAAAGGGGTACCCCAGATCCATCTCCAGGAATGCCCGGTGACTTCTGCCTCTGAGAGCCGCCTACCTGGGCTCAAACTTGGCTGTTCTGAGCTGGTCTTGAGATCAGTGTCTCTCTTGCATGGGTTCTGATGAGCTGTGGGGTCCGGACCACGAAAATGGTGACTATTATGGTGAGAGAGTCTCATCCGGCTGCTTCCGGAGGCCCTACAGAGGTGATGGGCCAACAATCTGGGTTTTTTTGAAAAAGAATAATTTGTACAAACAAAATAGTAACATAATACTGAATATACCATTTGGTACCACAAGATGTCACTTATCTATGGGAAATTCTCACTGCATAATAGGTACAACTTAAATTTTTCAGCAAAATATTTTTGTTTTTTTTCTGGCTTTACATTATTAGTATTTTTTTTTTTGGGACATATCCATTAGTGCTCAAGGGTTACTCCTTCATGCAAAGAATGTGCTCAGACTATTCGGAGCTACTCTCTTCAGCACAGCAAATATTTTTGAAGCCCTAACTTCTGATGCCTCAAAAACCTTCATTCCAAAAAAAAAAAAATACACAATACACAATACAGCTAGCAATCTCAAGGACTTTAAAAATAATAGAGAAACAGTAGTTCTCAAGTAGTCTAAGTAACTAAATATAATATAAACTACATGAAACACAATGACAGAAATACAATCCATCAAGGCAAAAAATAACTCCTGACTAATTTTAAGAGGTAAGGAACACATTATTAGAGCCTATCAAAGAGCTGGGAAAGACCAAAATGTAGTCTGAACTACATTAACGGATGGTAGAAACGCTACTTTTTTAGAAGACAGGGCTGATACTATTTTCATAGTAAAACATGCAGAAGATGAGATTTCCCCTATTTCGCCTGTAAATTCTAATTTTGTATCTCTGATAGGGTTCATATTTCCTATTCTAATAATTAAGAATATTTATTTCATTGAATGCTGCCGTATGCGGTTGTGAAGAGGCTACATAATAAAATATCACATGGCAAGAGAGATAATTCAGGGGTTAATGCACTTGTTTTGCATGCCACAGATCCAGGTTCAGTCCCTAGGCACTGCCAACAGTGATCTGTGATCCTGAGTACCATCAGGTGTAACTCCAAAATAAAAAGTAAAACTAAATTAAACTATTAACTGGGGCTGACTGATAGTACAGTTAAGAGCAATTCTTTATCATGCAGTTACTCCATATCAGTTGTTCTTTGTATAGTCTACTATGTTGCATATTAGGCAGACTATATTATCATAATGTCAATATACATATTACTCTGGGCCTCTTTTCAAATAAACAGATTTCAAAAATGTATTACAGTTACATTCCATTTGTTTCTGAAAAGACATTTCTACAATAATACTACGAAATCTATTGCATCGTGAGGCTTATGGTATATTTGCTTTAGTCACAAGTCATCAGGAAAATGAAAAGAAAACCAGAATGAAAAAACACCACTTCACGTACAATAGGAGTTTTAATAAGAAAAAAGCAGTAGAAAGAATAGCTGCAGGAAAAAAGTATTGATTAGAAGAACATGGAGATACTGCACACAATGCTGTTAATACATAAAATGCTCACACTCTGGGAAAAAATCAATTCCTATATATTTAAGCATAGAAATATGCTTAAATTCTATTCTGTTCCACTCCTATTGAAAAACTCAACAAAAAACTTTAATGTGGTTCCTAAAATTCTGGTTATTACCTCCCTGTGGGAACTGAATCAAGCAGTTACATTTTAAAAAATCCTTTTGAATCAGTTTTTTATTAAAGACAAGCCCCACCAGGTTAGCTAATCAGTCTCAATATCTGATGAAACACTTCCATCTCCCACTTCTGGTGTCTGATCACAATGGTCTGCCTTTGCTAAGGGCACAGGGCTGGAGTGACAGCACAGAGGGGAGGGCATTTGCCTTGCATGCAAACCTGGGCTCCATCCCGGCATCCCATATGGGCCCTCCAGCACTGCCAGGAATAATTCCTGAGTGCAGAGCTAGGAGTAAGCCCCTGAGCATCGCCGGTTTGATGCAAAGAATCCTGTCAAATTCATTACTTTCTTTCTTTTCTTTTTCAATATAGGTCTCTTCTCTTATTTCCGAGTCATCCTTGTGCAGGAGCCAAGCTAATCTTCTCTGTATTGCTCCAATGTTAGTTTGAGCTGCCGAAATGAGCACTGCCAAGTCCATTTAATCAGAGCCCTGCACCCCAACCTTATTCCTAACATTTCCTCAGGAAATGTTTAACCACTGACCCCTCTTGCTCCTAGGCTGTAATTGCCCACTGGTCCACAATGTATTTGTAATTGAGCACAGTTCTACAACTGAGGTCTCTCTTCCCCTTTTGAAATCTTTCTGGAATTAAATATGGTTTTAAGAATATATATCCAGGGAACTTAATTGCCACCTGTCCCTTGAGGTGCTGCAGGTGTGGCTTTGGTGCCCGGCAGGTGGCAGACAAGAGACAGGCTTGTCTACACCCAGGGCTCTGCCCCGTGGGCCCTGGATGGTTGTTGAGTCTGACATAGAAAATGACTGGGGCCCCTGGGATGAACCCAGAGCCACGGCAGAGCCTGGCAAGCTACCCCTGGTATATTCGATATGCCAAAAACAGTAACAATAAAGGACCTCATTCCCAATGAATGGAGACGTTACTGGAGCCTGCTCGAGCAAATCAATGAACAATGGGAAGACAAGTGATACAAGTGATCCAGGGGACTTGAAAAAATGAATTCAAAAGATTTCACGCATGGGGACTGGAGCAATAGCACAGCGGGTAGGCCGTTTACCTTGCACATGGGCAACCCTGTTGGATCCCGGGCATCCCATAGGGTCCCCCAAGCACTGCCAGGAATAATTCCTGAGCGCAGAGCCAGGAGTAACTACTGAGCATCGCCAGGTGTAACCCAAAAAGCAGAGAAAGAAAAACTTCCGCACAAATAGTAACTATAAAAAGAACTAAAATAGAGGCCAGAACAACAGTACAGCAGGTAGGGCTGCACCTGGAGATCCTGGTTCGATCCCCGGCATCCCATGTTCCCTGAGCACCGCCAGGAGTAACTCCTGAGTGCAGTGCCAGGAGTAAACCTGAGCATTTCCGTGTGTGACTCCCCTTCCAAAAAAAAAAAAAGGCAAAAATAAAGTTAAAAATAGAGTCAGAGTTATAATACAGAGGTAAGGAATTTGCCTTGTATGGGGCAATATCAGTCAAGGGTCACATACTCCGTTACATGAAATATTCTAGCCCATCACACTAGCCACCATTTTTCGCTGTCCGGATGCTGGGAAACTGCCTCACAACCAGATTAACAGAGCAAAACCAGTTCGGAGCCCATTAAAATAGTGGAATCAGTGGTGTCTTTTAATGCACTGCATTCCACAAAGAGCAGGAAAGTTTGGCGGGAGGGAGAGATAGAGAGGGAGAGAAAATGACATACAGAACCCGCCAAGTAGTTGAGGTGTGGGAGGAGGGAGGGAGGTGGGGACATTGGTGATGGGAGATGGGTTCTGGTGGAGGGATGGGTGTTGGAACACTGTAGAACTAAAACTGTACATGAACATCTTTCAATTGTATGTCTAAAATGGTGTAATAATATTTGGGGGGGGGAATAATAAAATAAAATAAAAGATAAAATAAAAAAAAACAAAAACAAAAAAAAAGAAATATTGTTAGGCAAACCCCGTCAGTTGTTGTCCGGAAAAGGTCTAGAAGAGAAAGTCCTTAATGGGGTCGCCCATGTGCAAGTTAGTTATTCCTGAAACTTACGTAGCGTACCTCCCATTGCTTTTATTTATATTCAAAGTGCTTGAAAACTACACAGATTTGGTGCATACACTGCAAATACCGTAATCCGTGAGGAGTCGTGTCAGGGGAGGCCAGAGCGGCAAGAGTTCCCTGGCGTTCCCTGACTAGCAAGTGCCAAAACCTGACTCCTGGGTAGCAGCGGCATCTGCAGCACTACCCCGACTCCAGAGCGTCACGTTAGCTCCTCCCCTTCCGCCTGCGACCGCCCGCCCACCCCGCGCCCCAGCGCAGGCGGAAGAGCGATTGCGGGAACGAGTTTCCGGTCGCCCAGAGGCGGCGTGTAGGGAATGGGAGCGTGAGAGGGCCAGCCTGGGTTAAAGCCGGGCAGCGCGATCTAGAGTTAGGCCCCTCCCTGGAGAGGCGCGAGTCGCGGTCCTGAAGCTGGCCAGGCTGGTGTCCCGTACAGGTACGGTAAGGGGGTAGGCGTGGCCGCGGGAAGGGTAGGCTCGCGAGATCCCGCGGGATGGTGAGGCGCGCGAGACTTGGCACGGGTCGGAGGTGAACGAGCGGCTTCCGGCCCCGGGAGCTCGCGGGAGGAAGACGTTCGTTATTCCCAGAGACGCCGAGACCGTCTGCTGGTGCTTCGCGCGACTCCTTGCCGAACTGCGGTTTTGTTTTTTGTTTTTGTTTTTGTCGTTTTCATGATTTCAGTTTTAACGCTTAGGTTCCAGTCAGAGGTATTTCCCAAACCCGCCCGAATTCCGAGTAGCGCCGTTGGGGGCGGAGGTAGGGGCGGGTTTCTAGGTGTCCATGTTGAATAAAGGCCGCCGGCTCGCTGCGGAGCCGCGTCGTGGCCGGCAGAGCCCAAAGCGGTCCGGAGAGCTCGGATAGTTGAAAGAAATCCGAGACCCTACGTTGATGGTGGCATTGGCGGAGTCGGTGGCTACGTGGGTCACTAGGGAGAAATGAATTGGGCGACGGAAGCGGCGGGACGGGCCAGCGTTCTGCCAACTGTCCGTTAGCCCCCCCAGAGGGAGCAGACGCGGGTTCGAGCCCCGGCGCCCCACAGGGTCCCCCGAGTCCTGAGCCCGGACTAATATTTCGGAGTTCCTCGGGGAATACCCGGTACACGCAGCGTCTGGTTCCGTCGCTGGCTCATTCGCTTCAAGTGCTGATGGCAGCGCGGTTTTCCCCTCAGCGCCCCTCCGTGTTGGAGTCTTCGCGGGCTTGGTAACCAGTTGATGCGCTGCCAAAAGCCCCCGAGCTTTTCACGCCATCCATCCCCAAGTTTGTGTGTGGACAACTGAGGTCAGCTGGTGTTCAGGTCCTGTTTACCTCTAGGCGGTGATCAGAACATTGTCACCAGAAATTGATCTGGGGTTTTGATACGAGGTCTTCGCAAGCTGGAATTAAGACCTGACACGTTCCTGAAAGCAGTTATTCCTGAAACTTACGTAGCGTACCTCTCATTGCTTTTATTTATCTAACATGGCAAAACCTGAGCTTCTGGTAAAACAGAAACAACAAAACATTTCTATAAAGACAGTGATTTTATGACCGGAAGTTGGAAGATGTGCGTTTGTCCAGTTGTGGTTAGATTCGAGGGGGGTTTATAAGGTCTCAGGTTGCTTTAGGTGGAAAGCATCGCGCTCAGAACAAACCAGGCAGAGAATGCAGCGGTGGATTCGAGCATGCTTAGCCCTGGACCCAGCCAACCACTCAGGAGCGGGCTCAGCTCGCCCGCTTAGGTCCACTCGGCAGTTGAGAATCAGACTTAAAAGGAATGAGTTGCTTCCATGCTGGGTTGCTTTAAGGGAAGAGCCAAAGGGTTGGAGTCACCTCTGGGAAATGTAGTCAGGGGGCATGGGGAGTGGGGGCTGTCAATACCGTCTTGTATCAGGACAGCCAAGAAATCTGTTTTGACACGGTGAGAAAGATGTTGTAACAAGCAATATACTGTCATTTAATTCGTGCCTGCTAAGGGTGCAGGTGTGGGAGGTGTGTGAGGAAACTAGAATCTTTGGTGGAGTAGAGCACATTGGTGGAACTGGTGCTGAAATACTGAGTACCTGAAACAGCTGTACTGTGAACACCTGTAGGTTACGGTGCTCAAAGTTGTTTTGTAAACTGGAACCGGACAGTGCTCAGGGTCATGGTGTTAGGTGCTAGAGTACCAAGAAGGACTAGTAATGCTGACATCAGGTATGGTACATGGAATTCAGAACGTGTTATTTTTAAAAATATAACGTACCAGTTTTATTTTCTCCTGCCTCCTTATAGTTATTCAACAAAATGAGAAAAAGAATTGTGTCACATGAATTAGTGATTATGAAAAAGTATTAGGAATGTATATGCATGAATAGTTTTTCTTTTTAAAATCTCTTTTCTCTTGAAAACTTTGTTAATGGAAATTTTTTTTGCTTTTACAGTACTCTTAAGATTGATATTCAAGAAATGATTTTCATTCCACTATATCATCGCACATAAGTTTTCTCTTGGATGTCTATTTGATAGCACAATGGTAAGACAAAGCTGAATATGTTCATATTTGTGTTTTAGAATGTCCGCTTTTTTTTTCTATACATTAAAAACACCTACTAATAGGGACATAGGGCCCCTGGTGATAGGTGTGGTGCTGGAACAATGTATGCATAAATTTTTTATGAATTTTTAAACTGTCATACACAGATACATTCTGTTTAGTTGCACTAATTGGGAAATTACGTAGCGGTCACATGCAAATATTCTGTACAAAATGTAGACTCATTATGTTCCTTTTCCTAATCCAAATCATGAGGAATGTGATTATAAATAAAAATAGTCTGGAGGAATAGGTACAAATTTCTCTATTTCAAAGTTTGTCTTAAAGATTTGAATTTGGAAAACAAATATAACATGCTTACTAGGACTACATTAATTTACACAGCATCAGTATTAGCCTTTTGATGACTTAGAGGTCCTAATCATTTAGAGTGAGGCATTTAACTTTCGCTATTAGAAATTGAAAGACAATAAGCTGAAGAGTTTGTACAAAGTTCAGGGCTCCAGCCTTGCATATGCTCCATCCCATCCAGTCCCTGCCACCACATATGGTCCCCTAAGCCCTGCCAGAAGTAAGTCCTGAGCCCCACCACAGGGTGTGTGTGACACCTCCCCTGACCCCCAAAAAATTCAGGACCTTCCAGATGTGTTTTAAAAAAGTAGCATTTATCAGTGAAGGAATAAATACTACCACTGTGTTAAATAAATTTTCAGGAAATACTTTTATTTTCATTCTCTCAAGTTTCCATTAAGTATGGCCCCAGTCACCCTTGAGGTCAGCCAGAGTAGACCCTAAACCCCATGACATTTTTTTTAAACTGTTTATAATATGTATTATAATTTTTATAGAATCTTTGTGTTTAAAAAATATAACAACTTTGGGGGCCGGAGCGATAGCCCAGCGGGTAGGGCGTTTGCCTTGCATGTGGCCGGCCTGGGTTCGATCCCTGGCATCCCATATGGTCCTCCAAGCACCACCAGGAATAATTCCTGAGTGCAGAGCCAGGAGAAACCCCTGAGCATTGCGGGTGTGACCCAAAAAAGCAAAAAAAAAAAAAAGATATATATATATATATATATACAAATTTTAGTATTTGTCAGGCAGGGTTGTATACTGCTACTCTTCCTGTGTGGCTCCCTGGACTTAATACCTGGCACCTTCCTTTCCGTGTGCCCTTCAAAGAAAAAACCTTATTGTCAAGACTATAGAGTTATGGTTGTGTTCATGTGTTAGAAGATGGTTTATGTGGGAGAATTTAATTTTTTTTTGAAATAATTTATTATACCACAGTGAGATATACAATTACAACGTTCGTGTTTGGAGGTTTCGGTCACATAGTGTTCCAGCACCCCGCACTCCACCAGTGCCCATTTCCCACCACCAATGTCCCCAATTCCCTCCCCCTCCCATAGCCTGCCTCCATGGCAGGTTCTTTATCTCTTTTCTCTCTCCCTCTCTTTTCCTTCTCTTACATATTGTGGATTACAATGCATACACTTAGATGCCATCATGTGCATTTTTTTTGCCTGTACTTAATGAATGCTCAGTTCTAGGTTAGTATTAGTCCTTTCGACATTTAGAATTTAATTTTTTAAATCCTGGGAATGTATTTCATTGGGAATCTGTTCCTTACAGGTTTTTTAGAAATAAACTCATTAACCATAACCTTTTGGAATGATGGAATGTTTTGGACCCTTTCTGCTTAATATATTTATCTTGCCTTTGGCTGCACACCGTACAGTTCCCTATGCTTAGTCCTGTCTATGCATGTGCTCAGGGAACACTCCTGACTATGCCTGGGGGCCACCTGGAATACAGTGTTGACTGTAAGGCAAGTAGTGTTTGAGCACTGTACTATCTCTCCAGTCCCCACATTATAGATGTTTGATAATGTGGAAGGCTTTTTTTTAGTTGCAGTCTTAAAAAAATTAGCTATATTTGTCATAGGAATCTCATTACATGGACAGTCACTTAAAAGTTTTCAGTGATTATTCTCTTTGAAATACTTTCTCTCTGATCTTGCGTTTCAGTGGGTGCCATGAGTTTGATCCCATGCAACCTGTAGGTAGAACTCATTGAAGGTAGAAATACAGAGAAGCTTAGGCTCTCATTAGAAAATCCTGTGCCTCAGAATTAAAAATTACTATTTTAATTGAAAAATGCAGTAACCCTGCGCAATACCTAACCCTCAAAGTTAGAGAAATCTGTGAATAGTATAAATCCTTGATCTCTTAAAATACTTTAGGATCTAGGCTATCGCAAAAGAAAATTTTATAGATGAGTAGGCTAGAGCTTACCTTTTATTTCTCCCTCTTAAAAGAAGTACCTCTGAGAAATGATAAAGGACAGCATTCTATTGGTAGACCTCAAACCAGGCATCTTTCTTGTAGTAAGGTGTCATCATTTTAAGATAAATTTCTTGTTTAATGCTACTGAATTAATGATTCTACAAATGACTTGGTTAGCATCATTTTTGCTGAAATAACATAATTGATAGTTCCATAAATTTATTAAAATGGGGTAATGATAATCATCACTTTCTGCATTTCTCATAGACACTGACCCTTAAATTCTGTCTTCCAGCTTTTCTGCATTATAGGAAACTTCAGTTAGGAAACCTAACAGAAGTTTTAGGAATCCTAGCAGATGAAGTTTATTCTTTTCTTCAGTTTAACCCAGGTAGTTTCCTGAACATTACATATAGCTCCCTCCTTTCCCATCATCCACAGAGAAAATGGTTTCAGATTTTTTTTTATCTAATTTGCTGTCACAACAAATGTCATGATTACTGTTTTTTTCCTTAGTAAGATACTCACGAACATCGCGAGTTAAGATGGATAGTGTAAAGAAAGAAAATGTTAGAACTGTTTGTTGAAGACAATTAGAAATGTTTATGTGCATTTTATTTGTGTGAAAATAACTAATTCCCACATACACTGTTTACTGTTTTTACAGCAGCAAGCACTAGAACTGGCTTTTGGATGCGTGCAGAGGTGAGGTGTGCCCTAAGTTACGTATTGAAATAGTATCATCTTTAATTGACAAAAACTCAGTTTTAATGAGATATTTGTGTATGCTTGTCTAGGAAAGTACTATGTTAGGACAAGAATGCAAATGATTTTGTTATACAAAAATAGGTGATGTTTGTCTCATACATCACAAATATCAGAGTTTACAGGATAAGCTGTAGAGGAGTGCTACAGGATAAACATTAGCGTGGTACTTGGGAATGGATACTTGAACAAGAATATAGGATTTCTAAAATGACGTTTTTCTATTCTGACAAGTTTTCTGATGGTTAAGTTAAATGAGAAAAGGGCTTTAAAAATAAAGAGGCTTTGCGGTGGAGTAGTCCATGCATAGCCTTTAACAACAGTAGCTCGTTGAGACTTTCTGACCTGTGAGATAACAATTGTGATTCTATATATTTTACATACGTCATAGCAGTGAGACAATTGAGCAGAATTTTAATGCAGTTTAAAGTTCACTTATTTTCGCTTAATTAAAAGTTGCTGTTTTTCCCACAAGGTATGAGTTATTACTACTTAGACTTGAATGACTATTTTTAACCTTATGCCTGTTTTAACTAAAGTTAATGTAGTTCATACAAAAGGCAATCTAATTCCATAAACTTTTTTTTTAGTATGTTATTGAAAGTGCCCGACAGAGACCTCCTAAAAGGAAATACCTATCTAGTGGAAGGTATGAATACTTAATTGTTGTCATCTTAGAATCATTGAGAAAATATAACCACTGTTTAACCTATCTACTGGATTTGAGCTTGAAATGTTATATTACAAGTACTTTGAATATGTCAGAGTGATAAGTTGTTAGCTAGCATATTCAGTTCTACGTCATCTCTAATTTTTTTATGTTGAAAAATTCAAAACAGCATTTATTTTGTAGCCATTTACATTTTACTTATTAAATTTTAGAAAATCTGTGTTTCAAAAAACTTTATGACTTATATATTGAAGAATGTGAAAAAGAACCGGAGGTTAAGGTAAGTATAGATTTCTTTTTATGCTTCTATGGTTTTTAAAATGTAAGAGAAATGGGAAATTTCCAAGTTTTACCTGTATAATAGTTTTGAGTATAATTTAATAATTGTTTTTGTAGGCCAGATATTCTCTGTAGCTAAGGCTGTAGAAAATAGCTTTAGCCTTGGTCAGCTTCCTGAGGTAGAAAAGGGTAACAGTGCTTTTAACTCATTGGGAAATAAAGGGAAAGTACAATCTGTTACCTTTTGCTTTTATTCTCAAGAAATGATTTGCATAGCAACAATGGGGGGGGGGGGATTTTCTTCACACTCACTTCCATGGGAAAGTGAGAACTATTGCAGCAACATGCAGGTTGTCTGGGGAGATGCCTCAGAGGGCTGGAGTGCATGCTTTGCATGCTGGAGCCAAAGCTTAGATCTCTGGCCCTACGTGGTCCCCAAGCAGTGCCAGGTCTGAGTCTTCTCCCTTGAAACAAAAGAACAGTAAGAAATTGAGGTATGGTAATAAAATGTGAGCTTGATCACAAACATTAGCTTATGGCCAAGTTAATTTATTTAACAAAAATACAGGCAACAGAAATGAATTTCCTTTCTTGACGTCTTTTAGATTTTTTGGTCCATTTCTTGTTTTGGGACCTCCCCAGTGGTGTTCACGTTTTATTCTCTGTGGCTATGCTAGGTAGTTCAGGTAGTTAATCCATTAGGTGCCAGCCTCAAACCAGAAGCTCCTGCTTCTCACCTGAAATTAAATTGGAACCAGAATGTTTCTGGAATTGCTACTTACATTTTCAGGGTTTTTTTTTTTTTTTTTTTTTTTGCTTTTTGGGTCACACCCAGTGGTGCTGAGGCGTTATTCCTGGCTCTGCACTCAGGAATTAGTCCTGGTGGCAGTGCTTAGAGGACCATATAGGATACTGGGGAATCAAACCGGGTTGGGCGCATGCAAGGAAAATGCCCTACCTGCTGGAATATTGGTCCAGCACCTCAGTTTGTCTAGTTGACTAACCTTGTGTCAGATTAGGTTTTCTAGATATTCAAACATACTTGAATTGAGGCCAGAGCGATAGCCCAGCAGGTAGGGTGTTTGCCTTGCACGCGGCCGGCCCATGCCGCCTGGGTTCGATCCCGGCATCCCATATGGTCCCCCCGAGCACCGCCAGGAGTGATTCCTGAGTGCAGAGCCAGGAGAAACCCCTGAGCATTGCCGGGTGTGACCTAAAAAAGCAAAAAAAAAAAAAAAAAAAAATTGAATATTTTTTCCACTATTTTTCTTTATAGTTTTTTTTCTTCACAATTTTCAAAATGCAGGGTTTCTTTATGATGATAGAATAAAAATTTGTTCCCTGTTTGACTATAACAAAGTATTCTAAGCCTTTGTTTTTTGCCATCATGCCAGCAGTATTAAATGACTAAGAATCTTTGTAAATAAGAATTGATGAAAGAAATTGCACCACCTGTCTCATTTTAAGTCAATGCATTTCTAAAATAATTTTGTTGTAAGCATGTGTTAATTTAGTTTTGCTTTAAACCCCATGATTTTTAGGTGTAAATTTGAATTTATAGATAACAACTGCTTTCTCCTGCCAACTATTTTTTAGATTTAAAATTTCATTTTAGGATTATTAAACTTGTTTGGATCTAATTTAGGCCATAAATAGCTAATAAATGCTCACCTGTAAACAATGAAAAAGATCCAAATTTTTATTTGTCTTAATAAATACTAATTATATAGAATGTGAGCTTATTAACAGTGATTTGCTTATTTTAAGTATTTGCTACTGTTAAGCTAAAATGTACATGATTAAGTAATGGTTTTATAGATCACTAGATTTTCTTTGTGACTTGAATTAATTTGCATAAAACCTAGGAATAGATCAAAAGATAACATAAATGCCCTGTGTTTGTTGACTATAATGTGTCTTTCCCTTATAGTCAGAATTACAATGTAAGCATATGTCGGGGAGCCTCACAGGCATACCAGTCCAGTCTGATTCCGTTATTTTGATCTACTCATTTAAAAATGAAATAACCCTAACATTATTTGTTAAGGTTGTGTTGGATTGTTTTCATGAACTCTGCCTCTCTTTAAAGCAGAAATTACGAAGAAATGTGAACTTGCTAGAGAAGCTTGTTACACAGGAGACATTGTCATGTTTAGTGGTCAATTTATACCCAGGAAATGAGGGATATTCTCTAATGCTCAGGGGGAAAAATGGATCAGGTAAGAACCTCAAAAAGCAGAAGGCACAAGAATCGCTCTTTCAGATAGAAAGTGCATCTTTCAGAAGTAGTTCTTTAAGTTAAGGAAGGGGTCACTAGGATAGTGGACAGGGGAAAAGTACTTGCCACAGAGGCAGGCTGGTGGGGTGAGAGGGAAACTGGAGGGTAAGGGATGGGTGTTAGAACAATGTAAGCCAGGAACTCAATTGTATATATCTTCATAACTTTAATTCACAGTAGTTCAGATTTTTAAAAAGTCGTTTTTAGCCAGCTATGTGACCATTCATTAGTAATAATTTGATTGGAAAACTTTGATCCCAGATTTTCTGTGGAGAATATTAGAAGCCATCTCTTATATTAGTAGCCTTCCTAAACATGCATTTGATAAGTATTCTGATTAATGTGGAGTTTTGAAGGCAGTTTATAAAATGTAACTTAAATTTTTTCATTTCTAAATACAGATTTTACTCTAAAATTTGAGGTGATAATATTATAGGTTCTGCATAGAACTCATCTAGATACGCTTTTTTGGGGAGAGGGGTGTCACACATGACGATGCTCAGGGCTTATCCCTGGCTCTGCACGCTGGAATTACTCCTGGTGGTGCCTTGGGGGATAATATGGGATACCAGGGATCAAACATAGGTCTGCCACATGCAAGGCAAACACCCTACTGCACTATACTATCACTCCTGCCCCTACTTAAGCTTTCTTAATGAGTTGAGCATTAATTGAAAGTATGAAGAAAATTTCTTTCTGTACGTGACATTTTTGATAGTAGGTACAAGTTTGTCACTTTGTTTTCAGGTTAAAATTAATAAATTTAGAGTACTTGACATTGGAATTTTGTCAGCCTCACTATTGCTGACTGATTTTGTGATGTTAGATAATTTTTCACAGAATGTTCTGTATTTTTCTTCTTTCTGGTCTAAATCATGTCAAGTTTTTTAGCAGTGTTTAGGGTTTGTAAGATTTAATGACCTTCAGGTGAGCCTATAATTGTTTTTTTTTCTAAATAATTTTTTAAGTTTGCCAGTAGACTTTTCAGTGATTTGATTTTTTTAAGAAACTTTGTTTTAAAATTAAGATTCTGAGACCATTCGACTGCCTTATGAAGAAGGGGAATTGCTTGAATACTTAGATGCAGAAGAATTACCGCCTATTTTGGTTGATCTTCTAGAAAAATCTCAGGTACAAAAAAAATTCTTTTTTCTATCTTTAAGTTAACTTTAATAGACATAGATGGCTATATGGAATAACTTTTTTTTTTGAAGGTTATTTATCCTTTGGGCTGTCTCTGAAATACATATATTTAGTTAAGTCTAAGTTGTTTGTTTTTTTTTTTTTTTTTTGCAGTGGAGTTAGTCAGGGTCACACCTGACTGTGCTCAAGATTTACTCCTGGCTTTGCACCGAATCACAACTGACAGTGCTTGGGGGGACTATATGGGATGCCAGAGATTGAACCTGGGTCAGCGTGTGCAAGGCAAATGCCTTACACTCTGTTCTAACATCCTGTCCCCATGTATGGAAGACTTCATTCCAGTCCCTTCTCTTCAGATTTTTGTCACTTGTCACTTGTCTTCCCATTCATTGATTTGCTCGAGTGGGCACCAGTAACGTCTCCATTCATTGGGAATGAGGTCCGTTATTATTGTTTGGCATATCGAATATACCACGGGTAGCTTGCCAAGGCTCTGCCGTGGCTCTGGGTTCATCCCAGGGGCCCCAGTCATTTTCTATGTCAGACTCAACAACCATCCAGGGCCCACGGGGCAGGGCCTGGGTATAGACAGGCCTATCTCCTGTCAGCCACCTGTTGACACAGTCAGGCACCGCAGCCACACCTGCAGGGGCAGGATTTTTGTAATGTTTATTTATCAGAATTTCTATACCTGGGCCGGAGCAAGATAGCACAGCTGGTAGGACGTTTGCCTTGCACATGGCAAACCCGTGTTCGATCCCTGGCATCCCATATGGTCCCCTGAGTACCGCCAGGAGTAATTCCTGAGTGCAGAGCCAGGAGTAACCCCTGAGCATTATTGGTGTGACCCAAAAGGTGAAAAAACCACAGAATTTCTATAGCTAAAATTTTAGATTCTATAGCTAAAAGCAAGAAATTATGGAAAAAGCGACATAGTTCTGAGTCACCATCAGGAAAGTTTCCTAAGAGTATTTCTTGAGCATTGCTATGTATGGTCTCAGACCCACCCCAAAAAAAAAAAAACACACACACACACACACGTATGAATAAGAAATAACTGAGTGAGAAAATCTAAAACATTGAAATAAACTCTTTTTCAGAGCTTTTGAGAAATGACAAATGTTTTTACTTAACAGGTTAATATATTCCATTGTGGCTGTGTCATAGCAGAAATACGTGACTATAGACAGTCTAGTAATATGAAATCTCCTGGTTACCAGAGTAGACACATTCTCTTACGTCCAACAATGCAGGTAAGGCAAACTTTTTTTTTAGTTCTGGAAAATGTTTCCGCGTGTTTGTATACATTCAGTTCTCAAAAGTTTCTTCTCTTCTAGACTTTAATCTGTGATGTGCATTCAATAACAAGTGATAACCATAAATGGACCCAGGTTGGTTATTTCATTTATTAATCCCTAACAGAAAAAGTACAGAATAGAACAATACTTACCTGCTTATAGTTTTATTAATATGTGCAGTTTGGGATTCCATTATTATCTTTAGAAGTGATGTGAGTGATCTCTTTTTCATGTATTCTAAATCAGGTAACTAAAATATCAGTCCTTGTTACTTTAGACAGCAATGAGATTAGGTAAGATTGAATTTATTGCCTCAGTGAAATTCATTTTTTCCATCTTTTCTCAAACTGAAGAAATGTGTCTTGTTTGTTCCATGAATATAAACAGAGAATGGTTTCAGTTACTTAGAATGCTAGAGAAAGCCTACCCTTTGTTAATTATACTTGTAACATGAGGGAACCCTAAGCATGAGAACAGCCAAATAGCTTTTTAGTGCTGGTCTCATAACAGACTGTTCAAGTTCTGTATTGCTTTAGAAAAGAATAGTTAAATAAAGAAAATAATAATTGAATCCAACTAAGAAATAAGATTGTGAAATGCAATTCATTCTTAATAATAATAATTGTTTTTATTTAGGTTATAACTTAATCTACAAAAAAGGCAAAAGCTATTGACTGATCATTCAAAAATAAAAGCACAATGGTCATTATTGATTGCTAGAACCATCATTTCTACTCTGAAGACTGGTGATGACAGCAACTGAAGTATCAGTTTTGCTTGTCCTGTGTGAACTGTACAATGGTGGCCAATAGTTTATAAGGGAAAACTTGTTAGAAATATAGCTAAGAACTGCAAAAGGTGTGATAGGCCTCTAAAATGTTTTCCCAATTATTTTAAAATGTCCAGTTACCATAGTTCTTAAGCAGAATCCATTGTAATTTTTTCTAGGTTGAATAATCTGTGTAATTTAGAAGTCTTAAAACAAGTATTGACGTAAGCTCTTAATGTTTCAGGAAGATAAACTTTTGCTTGAGAGCCAACTGATACTAGCTACAGCTGAACCATTGTGTCTTGATCCTTCTATAGCAGTAGCCTGCACTGCAAACAGACTGCTCTATAACAAACAGAAGATGAACACACGTCCAATGAAAAGGTAAAATTACCTCTCTAGGTGTGTAAAGCGATGTTCTAGACAGGTAGTTTTAAATTTTGCTATTCTTGGGCCAGAGCAATAATGCAGCAGGGATGGTGTTTGCCTTACACATGGCCGACCCAGGTTTAATTCCCAGCATCCCATATGGTCCACAAGCACCGCCAGGAGTAATTCCTGAGTGCAGAGCCAGGAGTAACCCCCTGAGCATTGACAGTTTTGACCCAAAAAGCAAAAAAAAAAAAAAAAAAAAAATTGCTGCTCTTTATCGTCCCCTTAAAATATGTAAGTGCTCTGATTTCCCCTGCCCTCTGCCCCATAAGATTTTTAATGGATTTGGACTTTTGTTGTTTTAGAACAACAAAAGTCCAAATCCACTTGTATCATTTGTATCACTTGTCTTCTCGTTGTTCATTGATTTGCTCGAGCAGGCACCAGTAACATCTCCATTGTTGGGAATGAGGTCCACTATTGTTACTGTGTTTGGCATATGGAATATACCATAGGTAGTTTGCCAGGCTCTGCCGTGGCTCTGGGTTCATCCCAGTGGGCCTAGTCTTTTTCTGTGTCAGACCATCAACCATCCAGGGCCCACAGGGCAGAGCCCTGGGTATAGACAAGCCTCTCTCCTGTCTGCCACCTGCCGATGCAGCCGGGCACCACAGCCATATCTGCAACACCTCTGGGGCAAGTTTAGAACTTAATACTCTTCGATAAAATAGTATGTTGTCTGTATTTCATAGAGCTGACTTCCCATGAAGTTTAGAGTCCTGTTCATGGAAAAAGGCTAAGAATAAAACAAGTATGAGCGGCAAGAATAATTTGTTGGTTTTGAATGATAATGACCAATTTACATTTTGTTAATATGAATTTTGTTAATCAGAATTCAAAGAAAATGCATAACTTTCTAATTTGGTAAATATGGTTTTAGATGTCAGTTTATAACTACCTTTTTTTATAGTGTGGTAGTTTATTTTTAAAAGCTTCAGTTTAATGAAATAAAAATGATTTAATTGGGGCCAGAGTGATAGCAAAGTAGGTAGGGAGTTTGCCTTGAGCGTGGTCCACCTTGGTTCAATTCCGGCATCCTGTATGGTCCCTCAGCACTGCCAGAAGTAATTTCCTGAGTGCAGAGCCAGGAATAATTCCTGAGCATCACCAGTGTTGCCCAAAAAAAAAAGTGGGAGACTGCAATTGGACTTGGCTTATCATTAAGAACTCAGTGTGAGCCAGATAGGATAGGGGTAAAGTACTTGCCTTTCGCACACCAAACTGAGTTTCATTACTGCACCACATGATCCCTCCAGACTGCCAGAAGTGACTCCTGAGCACAAAGCCAGAAGTAAGCACTGAGCAATAGCAGGTGTAGCCCTCAAAAGAAAACAACTCATAAAGTAGTTATTTGAGTTGTCCGCTTTGGCTGCTTTCCATCTTTGAAGGGCTCAGGAAAGCTACTCGCTTTGAAATTCCCCAAGTAGTGAGTAAATCCTAATAGTTTATTCATCTGAAAGGTTTTTTTAATCTCTGCCCACATTGCACCTTTTTCGCCTCCCATTGTCTTAGTTTACCTGTCAACATCTGCATCTTTGTCTATGCAACACCTAGTAATTTTTATGGGTGGTGGGAGGGAGAGTCATATCCAGTGGTGATTAGGGGTCACTTCTGGCACTGCAACTCAGGAATAATCATTCCTCTTGGGCCAGAGGGAACCATATGGGATGCCGGGATCAAATCAGGTTGGCCACTTATAAAACAGCATCTCACCCACTGTACTAGCTCTCCAGCCCCAACAGTTAGTAATCAATAAAAAGACTCAAAATCAGCTCTATTAAGCCATCAGTCACTTAAAATATCCTTGAAAGGGGCATAAGGCATAGTGCATTGAGTGAGGTGCTTGCCTTGCAGGCTCCTGACCTGGGTTCAATCATTGGCAGTCTTTGAGCATCACGAGGAATAATCCTTGAGTTCAGAACCACACATGAGCAGAACTGGGTGTGGCCCCAAAACAAGAAAAATCTTCTTTGAAAGCATCCCTTTGCAAATGACATTTAAATCTAAGTAGATTAGGTTTGAGAGTACTGGCTTACAGCTTAGAGAGCCTGCCTCGGCATATGGGTGTTAGTTTAAATCCCTGGTACCCCACACATGCCCATTATAATCCTGGTGGATCTGATGTTTGAACCTTGGTGCTTTGCTGTCTTGTGAGCATCCCTGGCTGCTGTACAGCAAGGGGTGTGAGGACCAGAGCAGTGCAACTCTAGGCAAGTGCTGCAAGATGGTAGATGTACAGATGCTATGACCAGGAAGTACAACCCCTGGAAGCACACGTGTAAGGACTGGGAGACTCTCTTCCCCCCCCCCCCCCAGCTTAGTACCGCACCTATAGCCTATGTGCCTCAACTAGAAAACTGACCTTGTGAGCAAGTGAGTGTGCAAGCATCGAAGCCTGGCGTGCGGTCCCTGGGCTTTGCAACAGCAAAAGAAAGGAGGAGCTGGGGAGGAGAGACCCAGAGAGAAGCAGGGTGATTGCGTGCTTGACATGCAGGAGGACGTGATTCTGTCCTTGGCAACGCAGAGACCCTGAAGACTGCCAAGAGTAACTTAGCAGTGTAGCCCTTGGTCATGAATAGTTCTGATCGGTGGTGCTAGGCATTGCCCCCCAAGTCCGTGAGTAAGCTAATTTTAAAAATAAAAATAGAGCTTGCGGGGCCGGAGCAATAGTCCAGCGGGTAGGGTGTTTGCCTTGCATGAGGCCGGCCTGAGCTGGCCGGGTTCGATCCCTGGCATCCCAGTGGTACCCTGAGCACCGCCAGGAGTAATTCCTGAGTGCAGAGCCAGGAGTAACCCCTGAGTGTCGCGGGTGTGACCCAAAAAAGCAAAAAAAAAAAAAAAAAAATAGAACTTGGTAGGTGCTAGAGAAGTGTGCACAGTTAACTCTCATAAGACCCTGCATTGATTCCTGACCTGCATGACCTGAACATTGTCAGCTGTAGCTTTGAGAACAGCCAGGTGTGATGGTCCCCAGCACCTCAGGGTCCAACAACACCACATTCTTGGACGCCATCTGGTGTAGTTGACCAAGGATTGCTGGAAGTGCCTCTGATCTGATACCTCCTGGCTTAGGAAACAAATCTTTGGAGTGGTTGTTTAAATATGGGATCATTGATTTGAAAGACTTCTGTCTTATTCATGACCTCATCTACTCCTGGGGTAGACTTGCTCTAAAAAATACCTGTGTTCACTGGAGATTTCAGTTGTTGGCTACACAAGCATGGGTTGGCCCATTGGTATTTGAACGCCACAACAGTAGAGCTGGGCCATGTCTGGTACTGAATCATTAAACCCACTGCTTCACACATACTTAAGCCCGTTCCCCTTAAAAAAATGTTTGGTGCTTGCTTGCACTTGCCTTGCATTTGGGTATACTACATTTTATCTCAGGCACTCCATATGGACCCCTGTGTACTGTTGGGTGTGGCCCCCAAAAAATGAAATTATAAAACCAAGTTTCTGCCTTTCAAAATTCCTTGTTTCAGATACTCATTTTCTGATCTGATAGCTGGTTTTCTCTTGTCATTCATGTCTTAGCACATATACCTTTTTGCAAAGAATCCTTCCCTTCTCTTACCTAACGTACTTTTTTTTTTTCCTTTATGGGTAACACCCAGCGATGCTCAGAGGTTACTCCTGGCTCTGCACTCAGGAATTACTCCTGGCGGTGCTCGGGGGACCATATGGGATGCCGGGGATCGAACCCGGGCCGGCATGGGCCGGCTGCATGCAAAGCAAACGCTCTACCTGCTGGGCTATCGCTCCGGCCCCACGCACTCTTTCCTAGCACTTAAAATGGTACTTTTTTCTGGTCCAACTGCCTTACTACTTTTCCTCCTCTTTTCAGATTTGCTGTACAGAATTTTTTTTTCTTTCATATTTCATCAGTACCTAGGACTGTTTCCCAGAATGAAAATTACCACCCTATACCCCTGGCTGAAATAATCCAGGAGTGCTTGTATCCTTGGGAACAATTGAGGGGAACTTTATAACTTTAGTTAATTAAAGAAGATAGATTTGCAGAGTGGAGTGTGTATGTATAAAAATAGTGTGTGTGTGTGTGTGTGTGTGTGTGTGTGTGTGTGTGTGCGTGTGTGTGTACCTGCATTGTATATGTGTTTCCTGAAAAGTTGGTTGGTAACCTGAGGTTGGTGTCCTTTGGTCTGGGCATTGCATGGCAGGAGAGACTGTTCCACAGATAAGTGTAGTTTAATTTCATGTTAACACTGATGAATGCAACCCTCTTTAGTTTCGATTTTTCTATTTCAGGTGCTTTAAGAGGTATTCCAGGTCCTCTCTGAATCGGCAGCAGGATCTCTCACATTGTCCTCCTCCTCCGCAACTGAAATTACTTGATTTCTTACAAAAAAAGAAAGGAAAGAAAGGCAGGTCAACATTATGACCTCAAAATTTCTAAGGCAGGAAATGTGAGTTAGCTTTTATGGTTATTCCTCCAGAAGCCTTGCCCTTTTTCGTTTTTGTTTTTTTAATTAACACTATTTTTAATTTTTCAGTGTGTGGATATGTGGAAACAGAGTCCCTGTAATTTGGCTGTTCCTTCTGAAGTGGATGTAAGTCAGCTCTTGAATTATATTTATTTTCATACAAGGTTTCTAAGTTTAACCAACATACTTTGTACTTTAGGAAAATAAAGCTTCATGATATTTTAAGTCCACTGCTTAGTTTTAGAAGCTGTGTGTTTCCCATTAACTCAAATAAAAATAATATCTGTTGATGTTGGCCTGTATTTCAAGTAACAATAATAGCAACAACATAATATGGCACATTTTATGTAAGATTCATAAAATATTCTCAGGTTTCGTTTTTAAAATTTTATCATGATTACCTTATATTTTTTTCACTCACTGAATAGGCTAATTTACATGCCTTTACTGGTATTTCTTAAAGAGGGATTCTATTTTCAAAAAAACATCTTTATTCAGTATTTTTACTCACTAGATTCTGATAGCTGAACAGATGTTTGCTTATCTTTCACATCCTTTCAGGCTAGCACATGTACTACATGGTTTAAAAAAATACTGTCAGGTGCCCAAATAAAATACTCAAGGGAGTAAGCCACACTGTCTTTTTGAAACTTAAATGCATTTAGGGCTACATCCTCAGAGTTTCATTATGGAAGACACGTTGATTATCTGAAGCAACGCATTCCAAACTTCACAAATGATCTGAGTTACTTGTTAAAATTGAATTAGCAGAATCTCGGGGCAGGAGCAATAGACCAGCGGTAGGGCGTTTGCCTTGCACGCGGCTGGCCTGTGCCGGCCTGGGTTCGATCCCCGGCATCCCATATGGTCCCCGAGCACTCCCAGGAGTAATTCCTGAGTGCCGGGTGTGACCCAAAAAAAAGCAAAAAAATATTGTTTAATTTAATTAGCAGAATCTAATTTGGCATATTTGATATGCTAAAAACCAGTGACAACTATAGACCTCATTCCCATGACCTGAAGGAATGGTCTGAGACTCCTCGTGTTCCTGGAGCAAGCAGATGCCCTTGGGCTACACTAGCACGTGACAGGACGTTTGGAGATGTTACTTGTGCCCTCAAGCAAATCGATGAACAACAGGAGGGACAAGTGACAACGTGACAATCTAATTTGGCTAGTTTGGGCTTGGATCTGAAATGATACAATTCTGACATCCTTCGGTCTTGCATGGTACTGTGGTCCCCAGCACACTGAGGAGCAGGACCATTACAATTTTTAGCAAGTTAGAATCATAACATACCAGATAAACACGGGGTTTTTTTTTTGTTTTGTTTTTTTTTTGTTTTTTGTTTTTTTTGGGGGTCACACCAGCAATAATCTCAGGGGTTACTCTGGCTCTGTGCTCAGGAATTCCTTCTGTCACTGCATTGAGGACCATAAGGGATGCGGGGATAGAACCGGGTCTGCCGCATACAAGGCAAACCCCTACCACTGACTGTCCCCAATCCTTTTTTTTATAATCATTTGATTTATTTTTTCTAAAATTTTTATTATACCACTGTTAAGATATATAATTACAAGATGTTCTTGTTTGAGTTTTGGTTCACAGTGTTCCAACACCCATCCCTCCACCCCTGCCATCTCCTCACCAATGTCCCCACCTCCCTCCCCCTTCCCCCAGCCTGCTTTTTTACCTCCTTTCTCTCTCTCTCTCTCTCTCTCTCTCTCTCTCTCTCTCTCTCTCCTCCTCTCTCTCCCTCTCCTTCTCAACTTCCCTTTCTCACACATTGTAGATTGTAATATATTGTAGAACATTGGTTTCACTAGTTTGATGTATTGGGTCCGGACCACAAAAATGGCAGCTATTATGGTGGCGAATTTCATCCAGCTGCTTCCAAGGCCCTACAGAGGTGTGAGCCCCCCCCCCAGACCCATATTGCCTCCTGGGAGCCTCATGGTCAGCTGAGCTAGGGGAGCCAATGGCAGCTCTCCCCGTGCGTCTGAGTGTCTGCATCATGATCGAGAGCCCTGAGGCGGTTCGTGGGCAGGGCCACCAGGCCTCTGGGACAGGTCAGAGGGGAATGGGGACCCCAGCTCCATCTCCAGGAATACCGGTGACTTCCGCCTCTGAGAGCCACCTACCTGGGCGAACATGACTGCTCTGAGCTGGTCTTGAGATCCGTGTTCTCGCATGGGTTCTGATAAGCTTGGGGTTCGGACTGCGAAAATGGCAACTGATGAGAGAGTCTCATCCGGCTGCTTCTGAGGCCCTACAGAGGTGATGGGCCAACACAAAACCCATCTTGCCTCCTGGGATCCCGTGGTCAGCTGAGCCGCAGGTCAAGTCTCACCCCACTGCTTCCGAGGCCCTACAGAGGTGATGGGCCAACACCAAACACAGTTTTTTTTTGCTTTTGGGTCACACCGGGGCAATGCTCAGGGGTTACTCCTGCCTCTGCACTCAGGAATCACTCCTGGCGGTGCTCGGGGGACTATATGTGCGCCAGGGATTGAACCTGGGCCGGCTGGGCTGCAGCGTGCAAGGCAAACACCCTATCCGCTGAGCTATCGCTTGGGCCCCAAACACAGCTTTTTTAAGCCTGGCTTCAAACTTAACTAATCTGGTCACCAGGGAACATTACGAAAATCTGAATTTTCTGAGGGGCCCAGGTGAGTCTTCTTTCAGAAGATCACATTTACATGGCAGATGAGAGTATAACAGATGAACAGGAGGTACTGCTCCTAACATGTCTAGAAAATGAAATGGGAAATTTAATGTTTCATTATGTCTCTCTTAGATGCTATGATTTATCTCCATTGTTAAGTGACAACTCCTATTCCATTAAAAGCCTACTCAGAAGAACGGGCCTTATTCTGGTCTTCTCTCTCCCTTTCTTTGCAGTGTCAGGGCACAAAGCCAAGGCATGCGGCTGGTCACCTCACCATACCCCGTCTTAAAAGACATAAATGTGTTAGAAGTTTTTGGAATAAAAAGAAGAGGCACTCTGAATAAAAAAGCAATTCATATATTTAATGTCAGAGAAACTCTTGATTTTTTTTTTTTTTCCCTTTTGGGTCACACCCAGTGATCCTCAGAGGTTACTCCTGGTTCTGCTCTCAGGAATTACTCCTGGCAGTGCGCAGGAATCAAACCTTGGTCAGCCATGTGCAAGGCAAATGGCCTACCTACTGTACTGTCGCTTTGGCCCCAGGCTCTTGATTTGTTTCATTTTAAACCAGTTGGGTTAATAAAACCTACCAGGAGTTTTGACTTACTTAGGTGTAGATAATCATGGTTCAGAAGTTCTTGAGTTAAAAATTATTTTAGGGCCGGAGCGATGAGTCCAGCGAGTAGGGCATTTTTCCTTGCATGCGGCCGGCCCATGCCGGCCCGGGTTTAATCCCTCAGCATCCCATATGGTCCTCTGAGCACGGCCAGGAGTAATTCCTGAGTGCAGAGCCAGGAGAAACCCCTGAGCACCACGGGTGTGACCCAAAAAAAAATAGTTATTTTAGGGGACCAGAGTAATTGTACAGTGGGTAGGGCATTTGCCTTGCACACGGCTGACCCGGGTTCGATTCCCGGCATCCCATATGGTCCCCTGAGTTCCGCAAGGAGTAAATCCTGAGCAAAGAACCAGGGGTAACCCCTGAGCATCACTGGGTGTGCCCCTAAAAAGCAAAAAAAAAAATTAAAAAAGATTCGCTAAGAAAAAAATATTTTAGGGAAAAAGATGTGTCACGGTTTTAGAGCAAATGCTACATTTGTGAGACCCTGGATTCATTACCTAGCACTACCATATGTGTATATATATGTGTGTGTGTGTGTGTGTGTGTGTGTGTGTGTGTATGTATATGTATATATGTATATAAAACCTTGTATTCAATCCATATATGTATGGATTAGGAAAAATATATATTATATAAGTTCAAATGATCTGGGAAGGGGCTTTGAAGGTACTTATATTGGGTCTATTAAGGAAAGGTATGTGCCTCAGTAAAATTTTGTTTTAATATATAGGTGTTAAATAATTGACACCTACACAATATATAATAATCCTTGAGTTTATTAATTGGTAGGTATTTATAGCTTTTTACAGGAAAGATGGCTATTTGTAATCCCCTTTGTTGTTGATACTGTTCTGACAATGACCAGGTTTCTCACACATTTCTGTCTGTAGTGCTTATGTTTTTCAGCTGTGATTCTCAATGTATTAGGCGACAAGAGTATCCCACCCGGCACGGCAGAGCCTGGCAAGCTACCCGTGTCGTATTTGATATGCCAAATCCCAGTAACAATTATAGACCTCATTCCTATGACCTGATGGAATGGTTTGAGGCTCTTTAAGTTTCTGGAGCAAGCAGGTGCCCTTGGGCTCTACTAGCATGAGACAGGACGTATGGAGATGTTACTGGTGCCCACTCGAGCAAATCAGTGAACAACGGGAAGACAAGTGATACAAGTGATATTATATATGTATTATATATATAATATATAGATGATTTGTTTTGCCGCCACACCTGGAGATGCCCAAGGGTTCGTTAGTTACTCCTGGTTCTGCACTTACGAATTACTCCTGGCTAGTGGTGCTTGGGTGACTGTGTGGGGTGCTGGGGATCAAACCCCAGTGGCCATGTGCGAGCAAAAGCCCTACCTGCTGGAGGAATACCTCTAGACCCCCAAAATATTTTTCATATGGACAAATTTAGGGTATGTTTTGTTATAATACTAATTTTGTTATATCTGGTATCCTCTTGATTGATTGCTTAGGTGGAGAAATATGCCAAGGTAGAAAAGTCTATCAAGTCTGATGACTCACAACCAACTGTTTGGCCTGCCCAGGTAAGTAACATTGCAGTTTCTCGTGATCCTGTTTCTACTCTAGGGTCTGAGTTTGTTAAGCATAAGTGAAGTTTCTGTCAGCTTGGGATATTTCTTTCAAAGGACTTAATAGTGGTTCAGTGAATTCCAACAAGGAATTACTGTTCAGTTTTGTTTTTCATAAAACATGGTTTCTTATTTTAAAGTTTCCTTTTTTTAATTCATTTATTGAGATAAAAATTAGTTGACAGGAATATACTTATTTGGTAACTTCATTTTTACTTGTAGTTTGATCATCTATTCTCGTTTGTTGCAAATGAATAGTTGGTAAATATTCTGAAAGAAGCATTTTATTTAAACTTCTCTAATTGGAGTTAATTGTTTTGTATTGGGAGAAATAAAATACACCGAATATAAATATATAACATTTATCTGTGACATGAGAGACATTTTGCAATGCAGCAGTGAAAACCCAATGACAGAAACATGTCCAATGAAGAAAATTCTTTGTATTTCACAGAACCTTGATTATTTAAGTATCCCATTAGAACTCAGTTCATAAAGTTCCATATTAAAAAAGAAGCCTGAAAAAATAAGTTATAAAATTTGCCTATTAATGGATGGACATGGAGAGGATCATGCTGAGTGAAATTAGCCAGAGGGAAAAGGACAGATACAGAATGACTGCATTTATTTGCAGGATATAAAAAAATAGCATGATACCAATATCCAAGGCAAGACAAAACATGAATCAGAAGTTCTTGTCAGTTGGTAGAACCTACTGCAGATGTGTGGGAGTCAGAGGTTAAGCAATACAGAGAAAAGAACACTGTACTAATAATTATTGTAAATGATAATACCAGCATAGAACTGAGCATTGAAAGTAGGCAAAAGGATATACATAACTTCTAACTGTATGTTTTGAAGCCACAGTGTGTAAAAGGGGGTGGGGGAGGGATGGAGGGGGAGGGGGGGAGGGAGAGAGAGAGAGAGAGAGAGAGAGAGAGAGAGAGAGAGAGAGAGAGAGAGAGAGAGAGAGAGAATTGCCTGCCGTAGATGCAAGCTGGCTGGGGTGAGGGAATTATGGGACATTTGGGAGGAAATGGGCACTGGTGGAGGGATGGGTGCTGGAACACTATGACTGAAACCCAAATATGAACACTTTGGTAACTGTATATCTCACGGTGGTATAATAAAAATTAAAAAAATCATAATAAAAGAATCCTGAGTTTCGGGCCGGAGCGATAGCCCAGCGGGTAGGGCGTTTGCCTTGCACGCGGCCAGGCTGTGACGGCTTGGGTTCGATCCCCGGCATCCCATATGGTCCCCGAGCACCGCCAGGAGTAATTCCTGAGTGCAGAGCCAGGAGTAACCCCTGAGCATCGCCGGGTGTGACCCAAAAAGCAAAAAAAAAAAAAAAGAATCCTGAGTTTCATTGTATTAGGCAGTCTTAATTAAGTCTGTTGCTTAAGTGCCAGTTTGTTTTCCTAAATTAGTGTGTCATTCCTTGTTTTTCTTAATTGTTGTACATTTATTAGAGAGCATGTTTATCTGATGTTCCTGTTGTTTTCAGGATGTGAAAGATGATTATGTATTTGAATGTGAAACTGGTAATCAGTATCAGAAAACAAAGCTAACCATTTTGCAGTCACTTGGTGACCCACTTTACTATGGTAAAAATACAGCCGTGTAAAGATGATGAAGAAAGTGACAGCCAGATGTCTCCGTCCCAGTGAGTACATCTAGTTGACAAAATCAGGCATCTATTTAGAACTACTGAGGAGCAGTTAATAAAAATTTCCCTTTGGAGATTCATTTGTTAGCTGAATGTTGCAAATAGATTTGGCAGTGGACTTCTAAATATTATAGTTACTTTACTGAACAAGGGTTATTTATAATAGTGATTTCTTTTAAAGAAGTTTGTGATGATTTTTCTAATACTTCTTTTGAAAGAAGTATTAGATATACTTTTTCTTTTGAAAGAAGTATTGGAAAAATACTATACCTGTGGTATAGATTACTATGCCTGGTCTATACTTGGCTGTGTGGCAGTGTTGTTTAATTTGTAAATATTGTGTTTCCAAGCAATAGTTTGTTCAAGTGGCAGCAAGTTGACTATGTAGATGCTGTTAAAGGTGCTCCATATTTCAGTATTACATGTAAAGACTTAGTGGTGTACATACTACTTGGTCACACTCATCTTCCACAACTTAAAAGTCAATGAGGGGGCCTGCATGATAGTACAGCAGGTAAGGCATTTATTTGCCTTGCACGTTGCCGACCCTAGTTCAATCCCCACCATCCCATATGGTTTCCCCAGCACCACCAAGAGTAATTCCTGAGCACAGAGCCAGGAGTGACCTCTGAGAATTACAGTGTGACCCCCACAAAAAAAAAAATAGTCATTGAGAGGAAATAGCAGTGCCAGATTCCTCAGCTCTTTTTAATCACATTGTGAGTTTTTATTTTTGTGTACTAAGAAAGACTAGATAGAATGATTGCCTATATAAACATCTTCCCTTTAAAGATCTAAATTGGCGGGGCTGGAGCAATAGCACAGCGGGTAGGCCATTTGCCTTGCACGCTGCTGACCCGGGTTCAATCCCTGGCATCCCATATGGTCCCCCGAGCACCGCCAGGAGTAATTCCTGAGTGCAGAGCCAGGAATAACCCCTGAGCATTGCCGATGTGACTCAAAATGCCAAAAAAAAAAAAAAAGATCTAAATTGGTAACTTTTCTTATAACCTGTATATATGGTCTAATTTAAAAAAAAAAAAACTGGCTCAAGGGCCAGAGTGGACCACGTGGTTTGCATGCTGAAGCCCAGGATTTGATCCCTGCCACAGCCCACCCAAGGAACTGAGCCAGAGGAGCTCCTGACCACCACTGAATTTGGCTTACAAATCAAAACAAAAAACTGATGGAAAATTCCACTTGGGGGCTGGAGAGTTTAGCTGGTTGGACACTTGCCTTATGTATTGCATATTGTCCCAAGTATTGTTGATTGTGCTCCCCCTCCCCGAAAAGCCACTGAATTATATCTGTTTGGCAAAATTTATTTTTTATACCAAGGAATCAAATTCTGCTTTTTTAGCCTCTAGGTTCCATGTTTATCAAGCTAGTGAATTAGTAAGTATGAAAGTAAGATTTGAGTTGTAGTAACCAGATTTTTTCTTTATATTTTATATTTCAGCTCCTCCACAGATGATCATTCAAATTGGTAATTAAGTAAAACTCATTTTAATATTAAGAAATTATATATGTTACTTCAAAGAGACTGGTGGATATTTGAGTTGGTACAAAACTACCTTGTATAAAATATTTTATAAGATCCAGGAATGTGTCTTACTTTTGGAACGTAATACTTCCAAAATTAAAGTAAAAGGGAAATCAAACTATTGATTACTTAAAATTGAGTGAATGTAAATATAGGGTAGATGCTTGCTAGAATCTATAAATAACTCTCAGCCCAGGATTTATTTTATTAAGCTGTATGTCAAAATAAATTTGCCTTAAGTCAGCCAAATTAGTCACAGGATCATTTCATTGCTTAGTCATTTAAAGTTTAGTCAGCTGCTCCATACATTTCTGTGCATTTTGTTATATTGTCGTATCATCTTGGTTGATTCTTAATCAGTTTATAAAATAACTGAAAAATTGGAGCCTTTGAAAATAACCAAAGGTAATAGTTGTTGAAAAGACAACTATTACCTAAATATTTTTCTTTTTAAACACTTTCAGGTTTGTTATTGGATCAAAGACTGATGCTGAAAGGTAAGAATAGCTTGCATTATCGTGAGTTATATGACTTTGAAAAAATTCTGGCAGGAGAGAGTAATTCATTGGAGCAAAACTGGTAGTCTTATCTTAGGTATTAGTAAAATTTTAGGTAGGATTATGAAAAACACCATACTAAAGATATTTTCTCAGTAATATAATTAGAATGGAAATGAAAATGAAGATTCTTAATTGCTTAATGGTTAAATAATTACTGTAATTTCTGTAGTGGAAGCAAAGTAACAAAGTTCATGTTTTAGTTGGATTACTAGGAAAATGTGAGCATGCATTTGTACTTGTCTAACTTTAATTATGTTACTTTTAGTGGAACGTTTTAAATCATTACACAACTCTTGTTTTACTAATACCAGTTTCCACCTATTATTTCAGGGTAGTTAGTCAGTACCAAGAATTGGTTCAGAATGAGGCAAAATGTCCAATCAAGATGTCACACAGCTCCAGTGGCTCTACCAGCCTCAGTCAACTTTCTCCAGGAAAAGAAACAGATGTGAGTTTGGTTGCTTTGTTTTGGTTGATTGTGTGTGCAATTGCTAAGTTTGTTTGCTTATTGTGTGTGTGCATGCACTATTAATTTTTGTATCTAATTATTTTTACTTCACCAACACTTTATAATGAAAAAAAATTTAAATATGCACAGAAAAATTTAATGAACATTTGAATTTGCTGTTCAGATAGATTCAAGTTACTATTTGCCTGAAAAAGATTTTTTTTTTTTTTTTTTGGGTCACACCCAGGGATGCTCCTGGCTCTGCACTCAGGAATTACTCCTGGCGGTGCTCAGGGGACCATATGGGATGCCGGGGATCGAACCCGGGTCGGCCGAGTGCAAGGCTAACTAACGCCCTACCCGCTGTGCTCTCACTCCTGCCCCTGAAAAGAGTTTGCGGTGGAAGCTTTGGCTTCATATCAAGCTCTTAATACCCTGTTACTCAGATATCTTATGTGTATTGTCATTTTTTGCTTATTTTTTTTTTTGGTTTGACGACCAGGCTCATTTAATACGGTTCCTCCTTTTGGTTGATCCGAGAGGTGCTCAGGAATCCGTGCGGTGCGGGGGTGTGGAAGCCAGGCCTCTTGCATGCAGAATACACTCCAGCTTATCGGGCTGTCCTCTGAGGCTGAAACTTTTTCCTTGAATCTTATGTGAAATTTTGTTCTCTAAAATCTGTATCCAATTTATGGTTATTCAGAGTACCTTATCAAACTTCTTATATACTTTGATCTGGCAAGTTATAATGGTAATAACACAAATCCCTGAGCTGACCTAAATGTTCACCGGTGTGCTAATGTCCCACAGCAGCCCGAGACAGTGTCAGTTCAGTCGTCAGTATTGGGAAAGGGAGTGAAGCATCGACCTCCACCGATCAAGCTTCCTTCAGGCTCAGGAGGTAGTTCTACAGGTAGAAATTTCTTGATTCACTCCAGTAAGAGCAACATAGGATCATAACCTGTTTCTGAAACTTTACTCATGTTTTAGTGTTCACACTTCTCAGAATTTTGAATTGTAAATCTTTGAAATCACTTTCACAATTTTCTTCCAGGTAACTATTTTACGCCACAGCAGGTCAGCAGCTTTCTTAAATCTCCAACTCCTCCTCCTGCTTCAAAGCCACCAAGTCTTTCTCGGAAGTCATCCGTGGACCTCAGCCAAGTTAGCATGCTCTCTCCTGCTGCCTTGTCACCTGCCAGCTCATCACAAAGTGAGTGATAACTTACATTTCTCACCAACTTTACATTAAGCTTTTGCATTAGTGTTTCTTATGGCAGCATTGTTTGTTGTTCTTGGTTTTATGTTTTTTTTGACCAGTGGAATAGTGAAATCTGAATGTACTGTGTACCCAAAATGTATAATTTGGAGAAGATGCAGGCAAATCTCTTGTTGATTGTATGTATTACGTGTTTATTGTAATTGTATTTGTTTTTCTGTATCTATGTATGCACTTTGTATATACCTTTTTATTTATAGACTTGGCAACCTACACATCTCCTAGAAAAATTAATCTGATAGTTAATTGTGGCAATAAGATTCCAAAATATTTTTTATTTCCGTGTACCCTAGGATCATTTTACATTTTGTGTAACGATACAGCTCTATAGAAATATATAAAGACCTAAGAGTTGTTGCTGCAGTCCTGTCTTTGCGTTTGTAAGAAGCCAACCACTTTCCAAGATGGTGATACAATAAACTGAAAGTTGATTTTTCAAAACACTCCTACACTCTTATAAATTGTTGTCAGTTTACTAGACTGCGGTAACTCATGCATTCTACAGATATTAAAAATGTAATTTTTACTAGTGAATAATTTTTTTAACATCAAGTAAACTTAGACGAAAATTCTAAATTGGGGAATTTAAAGTAGCAAATATCAGAGAGTAAACAGTTTGCCCAAAAAGAAAAAAAAGCATTCCAGTTTTTTAGATTTTTTTTTTTAGAGATATCTAATGTGTGCTGAAAGTTTTAGTACACTGCACAGTGATAGGGTGGTCTTTGCATTAGATATAAACATCTTCATCTTGATAGCTCAAAAGGTGTAATTTTTCTGCCTTCTTGTTTTGCACAAAGAAAAAAATTATAAATTTCCTGGAAGTCTTATTCACACTTCTTATGTTGTGGGTATGGATTATGTTAATCTACTGCACACAATTGTGACTTTAAGTTAAAGGGTTGAGTAACAGCTTCTGGACATTCACATTTCTTTCCTTTCTTTCTGCAGGACATGAAAGCTAAAAAAAGAAAACACCTCAAGAGCTTTTTGGTTTTATTTTTTTGGTTTTTGTTTTTTATTTTTGTTTTTTTAAAGTTGATAAACTGTGCATATTTCATTCACAACAGATTTTCTATACATTCTACATTAAAACAAGTACACAGTTACTGTTAAAGATGCAGTATTATCTATTAAATATATTATTACTGTGTTTTGTAAACTTGTTTGTCAGGATACACTTGATGTGTTAGGAATTAAACATGTTTATTTAGGTGCCAAATATTAATTGTTAACCATATGTAATTTATTAAATATGTTCAGAATTTCTCAGTCCGTTACAGAAAATAAGCAATATTCTTAAACAAAGTCCGAAATTAGTAAATAGTAATTTACAAAAAGTAATTTGAATTCTTTTTAAACTTTTTTAGGCCAAAGGTAGCATGTGAGAAACTAACTTAAATGGGTATTGTGGTAGAATACAAATGTCTATTTTTACTGTTACTGTAATAGCATCTTTGATGAGACTTTTAGGTGATATACTGCATCCTTAATTGTAATTGAGTGTAGCAACACTCATGTATCATGTGTAGAAATTAACACGTGCAGTTAACTGCTTCTTAAAAACTAGGACAACTTGTCAGTGCTAAGTAAGATTCCATTAACCTTATTTTGAAAGGACTGGCCATTTATAACAAACTAGCAATTTTTATTTTTCTCAATGAGCAGGATCTGGAACTCCTAAGCCATCTACTCCTACACCAACCCCTTCATCGATCCCACACCCTCCTGATGCTCAGAGCTCAACTCCTATTACCCCTTCAACCACCCCTACTCCCCAAGATTCAGGCTTCACCCCTCAGCCCACTTTGTTAACTCAGTTTGCTCAGCAGCAAAGGTCTCTGAGCCAGGCAATGCCTGTAACAACCATTCCTCTTTCCACCATGGTAACATCTATAACGACAGGAACCACGGCCACCCAGGTCATGGCAAACTCTGCTGGACTTAACTTCATCAATGTAGTGGGCTCTGTGTGGTAAGTGTGTGTCACTACCCTGGTTTTATTTTAAGGTTTTAGCTAATTCAAGTAAAGCTTTATTTGAAGATGACAATAAATTACCCAGTAATGACGCTTGGAAGAATATAATTTAGATGGGAATAGTCATTAACTTGACAGAACATTTTAACTTTTGGTAATCTTATCCATTACATGCACTAAGATGGTACTGCTGTAACCCTACAACAACATAGATTTTCTTGTTCATCCTTTCACCGTTGTTTAAGCACTTGATTAGTGCTTTGCACATCCATATTTTGAATATACAGTACTTAATTTTCCTTTAGCTTGCCATCGTTTTCTAGCACAAAGATGAAACTGAGTCTTAAATTGAAATGTGAGGTACAAATAGTACCTACCGTGATGGTTTAATTGTTTTTTAACTCAAATAATATATGACTGATTATTTCCCCCTTTGATATACTGCAAGTTTAATACTTTATGTTTGTTTGTTTTACAGTGGAGCTCAGGCTTTGATGAGTGGTTCAAATCCTATGTTGGGCTGTAATACTGGTGCCATAACTCCTGCAGGAATAAACCTGAGTGGCCTTCTACCCTCAGGAAGTCTGCTCCCAAATGCATTGCCTACTGCAATGCAGGCAGCTTCTCAAGCAGGTCAGAATATTGGATTTAATAACCAGTGAAAATTTTAAAGTAAATGCTGAAGAAAATGCTGTTTTCATGGTTCTGAGACTTAACGTCCATATTTCAAAAGGTGTTGTGTCACAGGTATTCAATTTCAAAAACAAAAAAGTTCTGATACTTTTTAATTCAAACCATCTAGCACACAATTTATTTGAAGAAACGGGTAAGCATATATATGGGTCTTACTGCCACTGTAGTTGTATTCCAGGTGAAAACATACTGTGTGCAGAAAAGATAACACAATGAGGCATCTAAAAGATTCTGCAGCTGAACTATCTTTAGTTTGAATCCAATTTGAGCAACTGTAATCTTGGGCAGTTACTTTGTACCTCCTTTTTCTCAATAGAATGATAGTAAAAAATACCTCAGTTTTGAGGGTTAATGTACATGAAATGCTTAAACTGTACCCTGTAACATGATAAACATTAAAAAGTTTGAGGCACTAGTATTTGCATAGTTGTGCTTTATTTATATGTAGTATTAGTTCTTTCATGTACTAAGAAAAATAACGTGCTGTATAATTCTAATAGAATTGACTATTTTGGAGTAGTCCAATGCTGAAGAAATCACTATCACTTGTCTTCCCATTGTTCCTCAATTTGCTCGAGCGAGCACCAGTAACATCTCCATACGTCCTGTCACATGCTAGTTAGCCCAAGGGCATCTGCTCGCTCCAGGAACATAAAGAGCCTCAAACCATTCCGTCAGGTCATGGGAATAAGGTCTATAATTGTTACTGGTATTTGGCATATCAAATACGTCACGGGTAGCTTGCCAGGCTCTGCCAGCTCAAGAAATATATAATGGAAAAATAGACTTGATATAATATGAACTATTAGATGTTGGAATGGTAGTATACTAGGTAGGATGCTTGCCTTGCACGCAATTCAAACCTAGGCATCTCATAAAGTCCCAAAGCACTACCAGGAATAATGCCTGCTTGCAGTCAGGAGAATCCCCAGAGCATCACTGGGTATGATACACCCAGAAAATCAAAAAAAATTTTTTTTTAATTATATGAATAATTAAAAGTGAATTATGAATAGAGAAAAACAATGTAATTTGAACAATAACATTGGTGTGATTTACTATTTCTTAGCTTTCCTTTGTTGCTACTCATGTTCTAATCAAAGAAGCCTTGGCAAAAATGCAGTTAGGTGTAGAATTGAGGATATTTACCTGTTCCATGTGGATCTAGCTGGTAACTGGAACTAGAAAGAAATCACTTAGGCTGTTTCATATATTCTGAAATGGGAATAAAAAATACCAGCTTTTAGTTGGTATTTATAAAAAAATTGATGAAGTGACACAAAAGTGCATTTGGCTAACTGTAAAGTGTTAGATAGCATCCACCTCTAAAAGGAGTCATGACATCTCTTGAATGAGTTTTCCCGGAAGTGTACCTCGGTATTGTAATATTTACAACAGTTTAGTTCAGTTATAAGTTTCTTATAAAGGTTTTGATAATAACCTGTGAGATTCCTATCTCATCTTTTTTTGCTTTTTAGTAAAATTCTGTTTGGAGGCTGTTCCACTCTGGAGAAGCCTTGTTCTCTCATAAACACCCCTCCCTCTCTCTCCGACTCTCCCTCTGCCTCTCCCTCTCTCTCCCTCTCCCTGTCTTGCCTCGCATCTCTCCTAGTACCTTTCAATAAAATCTATTTTGAGTTATTAAAATGTAAGAATTATATTTGACTAGAGAATTAGATTTTTTTAATTGACATTCAAGTGGTATTCCATTAACAAACATGTTTAGAAAAATATATACATATTTTGAAACTAAGATTAGAGAGCTACAGCCAAAGCCAGGAACGTTTTTACATTTAAAGCAAAGAGGGGCCGGAGCGATAGTCCAGCGGGTAGGGCGTTTGCCTTGCACTCAGCCGGCATCCCATATGGTCCCCCAAGCACCGCCAGCAGTAATTCCTGAGTGCAGAGCTAGGAGAAACCCCTGAGCATTGCCGGGTGTGACCCAAAAAAGCAAAAAAAAAAAATTTAAATTAAAAATAAACAAGAAGAATCAGTTACTGTAATATGTGTACCAAAGCCAGTTGGGAAAAATCTTGTCCACTAGCTTAAAGGTATGCTCTTCATTATATTACAGATTTGGGTGATGAGTTCTGAATTTAACTGCATTTTGTTCTTTCAATTCTTACATATGCAATTCAATGCTTTAGCATTACTTTTAAAAAAGAAGATACTTAGCACACTGGTTTTCAGACATACCACTGCTACCTGTCACAGCAATTACTTTATTATATTCACAGAGTTTCCATGCTTCTGTTACTTTTTCCGTTAGCAGTAAAACTGGTGATAAAGAATTGTTTCTGAAATGTAGAATGTAATGTTCATCTTGTACTGTCTTACTATATTATATTAGTATTAGCATTAATGAAAATAATTGAAGATATTTTGAAAGTTAAAAATAAAACCTCTGCAGAAAGCACTGTTTTAATTCACTGTAATAACAATAAGTTTTATTGAATAGGTGTTCCATTTGGTTTAAAAAATACTTCAAGTCTCAGGCCCTTAAATCTACTGCAGGTAAGCCTGAAACCCTGCTTTTGAGTAATGTTTGTTTCTTTATATTTTAGAATCTTCTACAGTGCAGTTATATGAGTGCTATCTTTATATATATAAGGGGAAAGAATGATAGCCTATTTAATGCACTTTACATCAACTCCAACAATTTGCTTTAGCTATTCTATTGAGGAAAATTAGCAGTTCCTAATCAGAACATTTTTTTATGGTAGAAGCAGGGGATTTTAATGTAAAAAGTTTTCCTTTCACACTGAAGTATTTGTGTACTTGCAGATTGGCATTTTGAATAATTTTAAGTGGGTATATGAGACTGGAATGTACAGTGGATTGGGCGCTTGCCCTGCATATGACTGGCTTGTTTGATCCTTGGTACCCCATATTGTCCCCCAGGCCTGCCGGGAGTGATCCCTGAACCAGGAGTAAGCCCTGTTCATGTAGGTTTGATTCCTGGTATTCCATATGGTTCCCTGAGCACTGCCAGGAGTAATTTCTGAGCGCAAATCCAGGAATAACTCTTGAGCATTCTGCTATTAAGGAAAATCAGAAAATGGTTAGAACTAAAGCTTTAAACTTGTTATATAGATGCAAACTGACAATATTTACATTTTGTGGTTGAGAATTTATCTATCAACACATAGTCCTTCATTGGCTTATTTTACCAACTTTTGCATGTCTACTGTTGACATTCCTCATAGGGATCACTCTCAGTGTTGAGGTGTGCAGTAAGGGCCAGAGTAATGGTACACAGGGTGTGGCCAGAAAATACAAGAGGTGTGCAGTGGACTGAAGAGATAGCACAGAGGTGTTTTCTTGGCATGTGGCTGTGGCCTTGGTGCTGGTTTTAGATCTTAAGCACCATATGGGCTCCTGATCACTGCCATATGCATGCTTGTCTTGTCCCCTCCCCTCGGGGCATGAACTAATGTAATAAGCACAGTCACCTTATAAATATGTTTTACATTTATAACCTGAAGAAGAAACATTTGACCTATGATATATTCACATTTCCCTCAGCAATGAGCTATTCAATGTCCCAGGAAATGGTTAAACTGGCTGTGGCCATAGTACACTAAATATGCAAAGCCACCAAGTTTTATTCCCAGCACTATTTTCGTGTGTGTGGTTTTGTTTTGTGGCCACACCCAGCAATGCTCAAGGTTCACTTTTGGCTTTACACTAAGGAATTACTCCTGGCATCCCCAGGGGATTATATGGGATGTCAGGGATCTAACTCAAGGCTGCTACATACAAAGCAAGTGCCCAACCCACTGTACTATCGCTTGGACCCTCCCAGCATTGTTTGATCCTCCAAGCACCATCAAGGTGGTCTTGGTGGTTCCCAGAAGTGATTGAGAGACTTGCCTTTAAAACAGAAAAATATCCTGGTTATAGATAATTTGACCCAAAGACAATTGTCACACGGATTTAAAAAATTCATTAAGTGTTTTAACTTGAACTCAAAAGCTTATCTTTAACTCCTATAGAATACCCAAAAAATACCCAAAGCAAATACATGCATGTGTTTGAAGAAACAACAGATTTGGGGGCATGTATTTTTCTAATAGATACCTCTGATTAACACCAGCTTTTTGTTCATATTTCAAGTGCTTTTAATACTGTTTATACTAGATATAATATAACATATTACATTTTATTTTAATATACGATGTCAATTTAAATATATTGACATAAGGTTAAATTAAAAATAGCTTTATATATATTTGATGGCTTATTGTTAACTTCAGGCAGAGATTCATATTTGAGGGTAATGAGAGATATTTGGGAGCCCAAGTAATAGTGTTTAGGGATTATTTATAAGCAAATCCTTATGTTTTCTTTACAACACCATTAATACTGGTTTCTCATATATAAGCAAATATTTAAGGGCAGGGTTTTGTGACCTCCTTCCCTTTAAGAATGCCTGACACATAGTGGAAAATGTTTGTAGTATAAGGAATTTTCTGTGCAATTAGCTGATTCTTATTTAAATTCTTAATAGCTTCCAGGTGGCTCCCTGATTTTTAACACCCTGCAGCAACAGCAACAGCAGCTCACTCAGTTCACACCTCAGCAACCTACAACTTCTAGTCCTCAGCAGCCAGTGGAGCAGGTACTGTTTCCTCATCTCCCCTAGACTCTGTGCTACAGAATAGTCACATTGTAGGTACATTTCAAGCATATTCCAGATACATTTATTTCCTTAGAAATAGCATTTCCCGTTTGGGATTTTTTTTCTTAATAATGTTGATTATTAAGTACCTTTTCCAAGTCTCACATCAGCCATACTGAATAGGTGATACCATTTCTACTTTTCCTTTCCATTTTTGGGCAGAGGTGGGAGGCAGGAGGCACCCCCCCTCACACCCTGGCTTCCTACTGGCTCTGCTCTCAGGAATCACTCTTTGCAGAGCTTGGGTGACCATATGGTCATATGGGGTACTGGGAATTGAACCTGGGTCAGCTGTGAGTAAGGCAAGAGCCTTACCCATTGTACTTTGGCTCTGGCTGTCTTCATTTCTATTTTTCATAGTACAAAACAGATTTAAATAAATAACTTTCTCTTGGCCATAACTGAGGGGCAAAGCAGCATTCAAATCCAACTCTTTTTTGTTTTGTTTTGGGGCCATACCCAGCAATGCTTACTTTTGGCAGTGCTCAGGGAACCTAATGGAAACCAACCTGGGATCAAACACAGGTCAGCTGCATGCAAGGCAAGCACCCTACCTGCTATAACCCCACAAATCCAGATGTTAGCTGCCTATATAGCCTATGTGTTTTTCCCAGGCTCATTACCCTCTGCATAGTTTTTCTCCAGTAGGAAGGTGTCCTGTCATCTTTGAATAAGAAATACAGTGAATAAGAAAATGTATTGTTACTTCTGAACCTTTGCTAAACATTGGCATTACCTAAGGAACTTTAAAAAACACTGATTCCTGTTTGACATCTTCAGAACCTCTCTTAGTTCACAAATATGAACTCTTTCCTCTTAAGTCCATCCAAAATTCCTCCAATTGGCTGGAGAAAGTTTAGTTTATCCTTTGAATTTCTCCAGAATGGCATGTTCAGTACTTCCCCTCTGCCCACCTACTCAACACATGAAAGAATTATTTGAATATAATAGCTGTCTTTCATTTACATGTGGGGGGTGGGTGACTAGCCTAGCTGTTTGCTCAGGACCTGTGTTTAGGAGTTGTGAGGGCTTTGTTTTGTTTTGTTTTACTTATAGTCTTTCCCCACCCCCAGACTACCCCCTGCCTTTCCATTTTATGAGAAGTTCCAAATTCAAGAGGCTGGGGCCAGAGCGATAGCACAGCAGGTAGGGGGTTTGCCTTGCACCCTGCTGACCGGGTTCAATCCCAGGCATCCAAGATGGTCCCCCAAGTACCACCAGGAGTAACCCCTGAGCATCGTTGGGTGTGACCCTAAAAAGGAAAAAAAAAATCAAAGAGGCTGCATCTTGAATTTTTTATGTATAAGTCAGTTCTTTATGTGTAAGTCTTTCCCGATTATAAGGTGTCTCCTCGTGATTATTACCTTATAACTTTTGAAGTGTTCCCCCCTTTTGTCTGTTATTTCAGATAATATTTTGAGTGGTAATGATATCTTTTTCAGAGTGAATGTTTTGGGATTTTTTGTTTTTGGTTTTTTTTTTTTTTTTTTCAATTTTGGTCCATATCCGGCAGTGCTCAGGCCTAATTCCCTGGCTGTGCACTCAGGGATTGTTCCTGGTGGTGCTTAGAAGACCATATTGTGTGCCAGGGATCAAACCCAGGTCAATTGCATGTAGAGCACGTGCCATATGCAAATACTGTGTCACCCGCTCCACAAATGTTTCTTTATAACTTATTCTCTCTTTTATCTCTAAGAACTCTTCACCTAGACCTAGGCTCCAAAGGGGTTTTTTTCCCCTAACATTACACTTTTCATTTTATATACCATTTGTAGTGTCAAGATTAGGTTGTAGGGGCCGGAGCGATAGCCCAGCAGGTAGGGTGTTTGCCTTGCACGCGCCAACCTGTGCCGGCCTGGGTTCAATCCCGGCATCCCATATGGTCCCCGAGCACCGCCAGGAGTAATTCCTGAGTGCAGAGCCAGGAGAAACCCCGAGCATTGCCGGGTATGACCCAAAAAGCAAAAATAATAAAAAAGATTAGGTTATAGATGGTCCTTGGAACCATTGTTGAAAAAAATGCCACTCTGCCTCAGTAGAATTGCTTTTTGTGCTTTTCTCAGATCAGCTGGCTATATTTTTGGCTCTATTTCTTATCTGCACTGTTCCTCTCATATTTTGTTATATATCTACTCCTTCGCTGGTACTGTACTGTCTTTATTACTAGAGACCACTACAGATCACTGTCGTGATGTTTTATTCCTCCTATCAATGAGTTATTTTATTTTGCCTTTCCAAAAAAATTAATTTAGAGAACCCAGGAGATGCTATAGCATTGAGGCCACTTGCCATGCACAGGGCTGACCTGGGTGTGATCCCTGGACACCCCATATTGTCCCCTGAGCCTACCAGGAGTAAGCAGAGCCAGAATTGAGCCCTGAGCACTTGTGGGTGTGGCACAAAGTAAATTTTGCAATGATTTTTTTTTTTTTTTTTTTGCCTTTTTTGGGTCACACCCGGCAATGCTCAGGGGTTTCTCCTGGCTCTGCACTCAGGAATTATTCCTGGATGTGCTCGAGGGACCATATGGGATGCCAGGGATCGAACCCGGGCCAGCATGGGCCGGCAGGTGCAAGGCAAACACCCTACCCGCTGGACTATCGCTCAGGCCCCCAAATTTTGCAATGATTTTTACCTGTTTCTGTGAAATGCAAATCTTTCATGAACAGTGTGTAAGCCAAAAATCATTTATGGTTTTGTGTGGGGATGAGGGAAGACAGTGAAGCACACCTGACTGCTCTGGGATCAGGGTCTGGCAGAGCCAGGGAGACCGTATGTAGTGCTAGGGATCAAACTCAGATTGGCAACACGCTGGGCAAGTACCTTAACCTCTGAATTATCTCCCTGGTGCCTAGCATTTTGTAGATTTAAACCCAGGTTGTTTGTGCAGTTGTAAATAGTACCTGTTTTAATTTCAGTTTGTTTTGATAGTCAGTGGGATTGATTTTTAATCTTAATGTTTTTGAATTTATAGTTCTTGAAATTTGATATTGGGATTTTAATAGCCTCGCAGCTTGCAAGTGTGTTTTCCTCTCTATATACTATATACATCATTCTTTTGGCGGTGGAGGGGAGCCACACTCAGTGCTTAAAGATGTTCCTGGCACTGCTAAAGGGATAATGTGTGTTGCTGGGGATTTGAACAAGAGGTCCTCAGGATGCAAGCAGGCACCTTAAGCCCCCTGCTATTTCTCCAGCTCCTGTATGCCGTTTTCTTGACATATTTCTCAAGATTTCTATTATATTACAGAATGATTTAAGCTTTAAAAAAAATAAAACAGATCTGATGAAGTCTTATGAGAACTATAGTAATTTACATCCAAAAAATAATTGCCATTGAGGCTTTTTCATGGCATTTCTCTTTATAAGCTATAGTATAATGTTGATTGTTTTTCTGATATTAGGGGAAAATTACTAATTTCTCACAAAGTAAAATTTGCTTTTCCTTTTGTCTGAGTCATTGTATTTTTTCATTTAGGGTTCTGAACAAGGTTCAACAAGTCAAGAACAGGCCTTATCTGCTCAGCATGCCGCTGTTATTAATCTTGCTGGAGTAGGAAATTTCATGCAGTCACAGGCAGCTGGTGAGTACCTTCAGAACTAATGAGCTTGGTTAGCCCTAAGGAGCTAATCTGTTTGGTATCTCACTATTATGTCGATTCTTGCAAAGAGTAATTAGGAATAGTTCTATTTATATCTGTCCTCTACTTGCTTAATGACTTTTATTCATTGAACAGTTCATTTAAAGTGCTTTGATTTCCAGGCATTAGGGTGCTGTTTTCTCCTGATAATACGGTTTGTTGGCAAAATTTTCTGCTTTTTTTTTATACTTAGTATGAAACTACAAAAAGCTGTAAACTTTTCTGGAGACTTTTTCTACATTGCACAACCTAGTCTTATTCTGATAACCTGTAATTATTTGAAGATCTTAGTTGTCAACAGCATTAACTTTCGTAAGTCACTTTTATAATTAATAATGAAATTATTCTAAATGACAGCTCTACACTTGGAAACAGTTAAAGTGGTAAACCAAAGGCTTAGCTTTAATAAGTATTATCTTCCCAATGAAGATAGTGATTATAACTTTACATAACTAAAATCAGTTATCAAATGTGCAGAATTGTGGTAGAGCAATCGTCATTTTACTCTCAAATACTGTGGGCTTAATGTGGTACCTGAAGTTCTGTTCAACATTCAGTTTCTGAATTTAGAAGTCTTTTAAGGTGAAGCTTGTTTTTTTTTTGTTGTTGTTGTTGTTGTTTTCCAAAATTAGCCATAGTACAATTTAGTGCAAAGATTCTGAAAAGCAAGACTATGCCTATCTCCAGACCTGCTACTACTGAGTGAATCAGAAAATATTTAGACAAATTTTCTCATCTGAAGGTTGAACATATTCAACTGTGTGACCAACAGTTTAAAGAAACTGTGATCTCAGTTCACCTTTTTTTAGTGGTCTGATACTTAATGTAACTTTCTTCAAAGCATTTATGTACCAGCTTAGTGCTATAGAGCTTTTTTGTTTCTCTGCAACCTCTACTTCACTGGTTATATTGTAAAATCATGTACTATACCTGACCTTGTGTAGCAGAGCCTTCTACACAGAAGAGAACTGGTTATCGGTAGCATGGATGGTCCAGGAGCGAGGGCTACAGGGCTCTGGGATACTCACTGCTCCCTTCCCTTTCATGTCCAGAAGTTCTGTAATCATCAATCCCCTCGACTAACAGGAGACTATACTAAATTTATTCCCAAGATGTCTGTGATTCGATACTTCAGATTAATCATACTGATAACTTTTCTATTATTTCATTTTCTGTGTTGTCCTTTTCTAACCTTGTCACCTTCAGACTTTCTGACCGGCCTGCTCTCCCCTTCTCCTCTCTCTGTAGTGTTGTCTCAGCTTGGCTCTGCCGAGAACAGACCTGAGCAAAGCCTTCCTCAGCAGAGATTCCAGCTCTCTTCTGCCTTTCAACAGCAGCAGCAACAGATACAAGTAATCCAGCAACTTCACTCTGATTTCATTTTTAAACATTCTGCTCCAAAAGTACCTCAAACTTATTTTAGTTTCATTTTACTGACTATACAGTACATGGTAAATGATTTAGCAACTTTAAAATCTGACATTGCCAGTTTGGAGCACTTAATATATTTTGTACATTTAAACCATATTCTTTTCCTAAATACCATCTTCCATGAAGTGCTGGTGGCACATTAACATACATTTAGATTCTAGTAGGTTTTGAAATAGAGACAATTGCAAAGGCCAATGGGGAAATATTTCAATAATGTACTATAGAAAAAGACAAGACAAAACTAGTTTACTTATTAGTGAATGTCCTTAAATTAGAAGACTGTTCTCCATTATTTTAGGAAATCAGCATATTAAAAGTTGATAGTCTTAATATGCACGACAGTTTGATACAGCGATAAATTTCATACAACAAATGGTAACTGAAGTTGCTGAGTTTACTACAATATGGACTGGCAGGCCAAGTAACAGATTTTGAAGTTGTTTACCCAAGATCCATTTTTAAAGTCCTCAGAAGGCTTCTGTGCCACTGGTGCTGTTTGACTGTGCGTTGTCTCCATGTGGTAAAAGTCCCTTTTTGTTACCTCAGTACTTTCTCCCTTTCAGTTATTTTCATCTCTCAGGAAAAGTGCCATACCATAGCTGCCTACGTGTAACTTAATTTTTTCTCTCCCTTTTTCAGCAGTTGCGATTCTTGCAGCATCAAATGGCTATGGCGGCAGCAGCGGCAGCACAAACAGCTCAGCTCCATCGTCCCACCGGCATACAGGCAGCCAGTCAAAAAGTAAAATGAAGAGAAGCACGCCAACCACTCCAAAATTCTGAGTCTTGTATTTCTTTTTCTTTTTTAAATGCATTAAGCACATTGGATCAAAAGATTTTTGAGTTCCTATTTCATTTTTGTTGTTTTTTAATGCGTCAGTATTTTACATTGCTAGATGTATAAACTTTATACAGAGGCACAACCCTATGATTTTTAAAAACGGGAAAGGTTTAGCAAGATTAGGGTTGGTTTGCTTAAGTTGTGGCTTTATAAAATGGTTTCACTGTACATAATACATATGGAAGTGAAATACTAGAAACATCTTTCAAAAGAATGTAGTTTGATATTTATTTAGTATAAAAGGTTTGTCACAACGTAACAAATACAGTTTTTACAAATCTGTTTTAAAAATGTGTTTATGGTTATTTGACTTTCATACTCTTAATTACTTCATCCATCAGTTTTTTACTTCTTTGTGTCTTGTGACTGCTCTGCTCCTACAGTCCTGAAGTTTAGCTCCAGTCAGCCCACTGCCACCTGAAAGATTTTGCAACATTTTTAATACTGCAGTTATTTTTCCCCATGAAAACATCATGTTGATTAATACTGTAAATGCGTCAGTGTGGCTGTTGGCCTGGATGCTGCTGGTGCCTCCTTTCAATCTGAATCCCACCACCACGAGGGCACGGGGATGTAGCTTACTCTGAGCAAATAACTTTATAAGGTTCATAATACGGATATCATGTTCCATATGATCTTCTCATACAAAAAGCTTGTACTATGCTTTCCTTTTACAAATGTAAGAGTAAGTGAAATGGATGTAATTTACCTGGTTTATGAAGACAACATAGTTTGCCTTCCTCATCCATTACTACTGTCAAGGTCCCAGTTGCCAGATGTTCTTCCTCTCCCGTGGGGTCAACTATGAGCAGAGTGCTGTTGTAAAGAAAGGAAGTGGGAATTACCTAAACCCATTTACGGAGCAAATTTCACTAATCTCAAGACCATATTCTAAGTTTTTAGGCATTAATGTTTAATTAGTGTATGTAGCAGCATGTAATCTAAGGACTGGCAACGAGTCTAATGTAAATCTTTACTGAAGTAACTGAAGATTAACATTACACAGGGATAAGCAAAGCAAGGAACTGATAAGATTGGTCATCCAAATTTTACAGGGACACATGGGCATTTAAAAAATTAGCTGATTAACTATTATCTTCTGTGTACATTTTTATACATTTGATTAACTTACTCGTCAAATACAGCAAAGGAAGTAGCAATTGGGTGAGTTTTAATATTCAAAAAATGTTTCTTCTTTAAATTAACTTCTGCTAGGGCAGTTTCTTCATTTATAGTCACTTCAGGCAACTGTACTACAAAAGACAGGTAAAAATCAGTCTGGTGATGGTGAGTGTGGCGGAAGTAACAGTATAGCTTTCTGTGCAGTAGCCATTCACTCTGCCCTCCAGCCTTGTCCATAAGCCTTCTTTCAGAAAGGATTATGATAAGTAGTATCGGTGTAGGTGTAGTGCACATAAGCACTGTTTTTCCAAGACATCTGTCCTTCCTGCCTAGAGCTTATTTAACAAAAAAAAGCCTTATGATGGTTCCGTCCTGGCATCACTAGGAACAAGCCCCAAACAGCCATGGCTGTGGCCCCCAAACCAGCAGTTAGTTATTTCAACACTGGAAAAGAAGGGAATACCTAACCTGTCATCCACAATCCCAAACTCAATCATTGACCGGGAATAGTAGTAATAGTTACTATGAAACTATTACTGGGCCTGAGGTAAGGGGGGTGGGGGTTGAGGTGCTTGCCTTGCGTTGCATATGGCCTCCAGAGCACTACCTAAGCATTGCTGGGTAAAGCTCACGCCTACCCCTAAAAAAAAAAAAAAAAAACTTCATGGTGGTATCTGTGACATTAAGAACATACTACTTTTAGTAACACAGTAAGTTGTAAAAAGAATACTTGATAATCTTCAATAACCTCCACTCCAGTGTTTTTGAGCTTTTAAACCTAAGGATCTGAGGCTACTTGAAAACAGCTGACAACTGTTTAACCATTAGCGGCACTGGCAGCATTGAGGAGAATAGTCCCCAAATAGAAGGTGTCATTGAGGCACAGAGAATATGAAATACTATGTATGTTGGAGAAGTTGTTTAGGATTACATAACAGACATCACAGGAAGATTGAGTATGAGAGACTTTTTAAAAGAAAATAGTCTGACACATAGATACACTCCCTATTAGGTTGCTTACCATTTTTCAAAGCTGCTAACAGAGCAAATGTACAGGCATCTAAAATGTTTCCATCATAGTCGAGGCAAATGAGATCACAGTATAGAACCCATGCAAGCTAAAAACACAGTTTAAACACAAAAGATTAAAATCTTCCAATGGGCAGAATGTGGTATTCAACTTATAAACCAAAAACCTCTTGGTTAGATGAGCAATCACTTACTAAGTAGGAAACCAGAACAACAGTTCCAGTTAAGGCTGCCTTGGATTACCTGGCTCACATGACTCCTCCGTTTCCCTCAAGGGAGCTAAAGGAGTAGAATGTCCATTCCTGTTGCTAGGTTAGCAGATGGAGAGATGTTTTTAAAAGTCCAGAGTGATGGGTCAAAGAAATGGAACCAGGGGTAAAGTGCTGCCTTGCATGCAGCCAACCCAAGCTCAAATCCCTGCTGTGCAAATGGTTCCCCAAGCACTATCAGGAGTGATCCCTTAACAGAGTAGGGTATAGACCCCAAACAGAAGTCCAAAGTAATATTCGAGATTCAATTTCAGCAGCTTTGTTTTCTGGGTCACACCTAGTGATGCTCATGGCTTACTCCTGGCTCTGCACTCAGGAATCACTCCTGGGAGATTGGGGGACCATATGGGATGCTGGGGATTGAACCCAGGTTGGCCACGTGCAAGGTAATGTTCTTCTACCCACTGTACTATCTCTCTGGCCTCACGACAGAAACTGATACATGAAATATTCGGTTTTACATTATCAGTCAGTGTATAATTTAAAGCATAATTTCAGATCAACTTAGTTCTAAATTGTTTAAATAGACTAGGAATTTAGCATGTCTTTAACATTACAATTTTTTGAATTTTCTAAAATGTATTATTTTATTGAATCACCGTGAGGTGGACCATTACAAAGATGGTAATGATTTTCAGTTATACAGTATTCCAACAACACCCATCTCTCCATCAGTGCACATTTACCAACACCAATATGCCCATTTCACCCAACCCCCTGCCCTGCCTGCCTCTGTGGTAGACTCTATCAAAATTATTGAGATTGAACAGGCATGAGCATACAGGATAGCTCCACATCAGGTAGTAAGTCAAAACCAGTTGCTTAAGACTCTCTGGATGGCAATTTTAATTTGCTTTTTATTCTCCCCACAAAACCACTTAAGAAGTATTAAAAGTCTATAAATTCTTTGTTCCTCTTACCTTTCCTGGCGAAATGCATAAGTCCTCTTTCTGAATTACCTGTGAACTTGGTTAATGACAAAAGAATACAGTAAGTAAAGAAGTTTCAAAAGTCATATGAAGGGAATACTCAATTACACTAGTGGATCTTACTTTTCAATGACATCTGCAGCGAACTGGCTGGCAACTTGGGCCTCTTCGCCAGGAGGTCCTGATCGGAATCTCGATGAACACAGAGGTGGCAGGTCCACATTAGGCACTGAAAGAAACTGCAACTATGGGGGCCGGAGCGCGAGTAGCCCAGCGGGTAGGGCGTTTGCCTTGTACGCGCGGCCGGCCTGTGCCGGCCTATGCCGGCCTGGGTTCGATCCCCAGCATCCCATTTGGTCCCCGAGCACCGCCAGGAGTAATTCCTGAGTGCAGAGCCAGGAGAAACCCCTGAGCATTGCCGGGTGTGACCCAAAAAAGCAAAAAAAAAAAAAGAAAGAAACTGCAACTATGAACTAAACCACTGGCTTATGGGGGCGTTAGAAAGATCACTGCAGGGCCGGGGCCCTGGCACAGCGGGGAGGGTCTTTGCTCTGTACCTGGCCAACATGGGTTCAAGCCCCACCATCTCAGGAGTAATTCCTGAGTGAGAGCCAGAAGTAAGCCTTGAGCATCACTGGGTGTGACCCAAAATCCCAGGCTTGGTATAAAATTAGTATTTTCCCATTTCTTTTCCCTACAGAATAAACAGCTATATAATATATAAGGTCTCAATCTTTCTAAATCCACTGAAGCTTTCTAGATCTCTTTAATAATACTTCATATCGACAGCAACAAGATAAGCCTTCTACTTATAACCAGTTGTTTTGCGTTTTTACTTAGGAGGGAGGGTGGATGTGGCAGGGCAGACATTTGGCATTGTTCAGTGCTATTCCTGGCACAGGAATATGTTCAACAAAACCTAGGGCTCCCTCCTGTCCTTTAAGTCATCTCGCCAGCCAGTTTCTTCCTACCATACAGAACTTGTGTCCCAGACCATCACAGAGACACAAAGTTTGTACTTTTCTAAAGTTACATGAAAACTGGCAGTAAGTGCGCTCAGTCTGTTTTCTTTGTTGTTGTCAATGTAAGACAAGACTGTGAAGTGCCTGTTCATACATAATAACTATTTTGTGCTCGCCTAACTTTTTTTAAGAATTAGCATCATTTCTATATTTCTGAAATCTAAGTTTTATTCAACTCAACTATAAAATGAACATTAAATTTGTACTGAATTTACAAGACAAACATTTATAAAATTAAGATATTAAATTTACAAAATTATATTTTAAAATTACAAAATCATTGAACTTACCAATATATCCTTTATCAGGAGTATCAGATGGTGGTGCTGCAAATTCCTACAAAAGCAAGAATGTTTCCTCTAAAGACACTGTTAAATTATTCAGATAATTTGGTTATGGAAGTCTGCTTCTTCTGTCTTGGCTAGCAAATGATCACATGGGCATCTGTGCTTGGGTGTGCTTTCTGAGTCTGCACGTGCAGAGGTGCACATTATCTCTGCAAAGCAGGTAGACAGTAGAACACAGTTTACACTGCAGTGCTCCCCCACAAAAGGGCCTGGAGGGCTTCAAAAATAATGAATGAACTTCTGGCCCACTTTCTGTTCCACTCAGTATTCAAGAATCTGAATTTAAACCCCAAGTACTACTGACACAGGCAAATACCAGAAAATGCTGGTATAGTGATCAGCACTAAAAATTCAACAATCACTATCTGGATTTCAAATGTTAGACCACCACTCTTCAACTTTCTTTTTTGCTTTTTTTGGGGTCACACCCGGCAATGCCGAAAGGTTACTACTGGCTAAGCACTCAGGAATTAACTGCTGGCAGTGTCTGGGGACCATATGGGATGCGGGGATAGAATCCATGTTGACCATGTGCAAGGCAAACGCCCTACCCACTGTGCTGTCGCTCTGGCCCCTCAACCAAAGCAGTCAACCTAGGGACAGAGCAATAGCTCAGCAGGGAATGCTGGCCTCGTACATTGCCAACCTGGATTCCCATCCTGCCACCATATGGTCCCCTGAGTCTACCAGGAGTATGAAGATTTTTCAACCTTTTCATACACACAGACCAGCAATGGAAGATTACTAGTTGAGAAACCCTGGGGCAGTTTCTTATCCTCTACCAGTCGATATGTTTAACAAACTCAATTTATACATTTGCACAAGTAAGAACAATGCATCACTAGATACAGAGAAGTCATCAAAAATCCCAAGATGACTGGTATAGTGGGCCTTGCACAAAGCCAAACTGCTGGATCCCCATATGGTTCCCGGAGTATCGCCAGAAATAATTCTTGATTGCAGTACCAGGAGTAAGCCCTGAGCACTGCCAGGTATGGCCCCAAAACAGACCACCGCGGTCCCTGCCCCCACCCCACGCGTGGCCAAAAATCTCAATTTGAGCCAGAGATAGCACAGCAGGTAGCCACCCAGTCTGATGTGATCCCCAGGAGTAATTCCAGCATGGCCCCAAAACAAAATCTCAATTTGTTAAATAACAGTGGAATTTTTTAGAATTTCAGAGTTGCAGATTTATTGTTTAAAACATTCATTTTAGTGGGGCCAGACCACACCTGTTGGGCGCCATTACTCCGCCCACTGCCACGTTGCCTTCCCGCACATGCGCAGGGGTCCTGTGCCCCCGTGCATGCGCAGAGTCCCTGGCATGGCGTGATTGGGTTTTCTCCAATCAGAGCATGTTTCGTCAGATCCTATGAGCTTGTGCGAGCTCGTGCAAGCTCATATGACCTGTGCCGGCCAATGGGAAGCGGACACGCCAATTTGCTCCAGCCAATGGGAAAGGGACATGCCAAATAGCACTGTATAAAAGCAGCTTGCACAACAGGTCTGGGTCCTTTCGCCCTCACAAAGTTGAAACTAAAAGAGCTCCAGTAAAGCATGTTCTGAGAAGAATCCTGTTGTGGTCGTTCTTTACCTTGGGCGGGCGAGGGCGTCCCACACACACCCAGCCGACCCAGTTTGGATCCCTAGATCTGGTATGGCCTACAGTATGGCCTACAAGCACCGCCAGGAGTAACCCCTAAGCATTCGGGTATGACCCAAAAAGAAAAAAAAAAAATTCATTTTAGTATATTGACAACTACTAACAGGCTAAGTCATTAAACATGGGTCATTTAAAAAAGAGCTCTTGGGGCCAGAGCGGTAGCACAGCAGGTAGGGCATTTGCCTTGTACCACGGCCAACCGGGTTTGATACCCGGCATCCCATATGGTCCCGAGAACTGCCAGGAGTAATTCCTGAGCAAAGAACCAGGAGTTAGTAACCCCTGACAATCTTGGTGAATCAAAATACAGAAAGAAAAATTGCTCAGTATTATATGTGTATGTTATGATCTATTAAGCATATGATGCTAATTTGGTCATTTCAGCTTACCGCTTTAATTCCACAAATTACTGTAGTATTTCCCCAATTTCACTAAAAGCAGAACCATCTGCAGTACTAATTGAACCTGAAAAAAAGCAAAAAAACTTCATTTTCTACATGTCATCTTATACACAATTTTGTTAAAAATTTATTCCTGATTTTTAAATGGCCTGTTTGAATGTACTGTTTTTAAGAATTCATCACCTATCCTTCAATTTGAATGAATCATTTTTTTTTTTTTTTTTTTTTTTTTTGCTTTTTTTTGGGTCACACCCGGCACGCTCAGAGGTTACTCCTGGCTCTGCACTCAGGCATTACTCCTGGCGGTGCTCGGGAGACCATATGGGATGCTGGGGATCGAACCGGGCGGCATATGCCGCCACGTGCAAGCAAACGCCCTACCCGCTGGGCTATCACTCTGGCCCCGAATGAATCATTTTTTAACTATTACAGGACATTGTACAGATAAAACTGTTAAAAACATCTAGTCCCTTACACATAGTAACATTTGGCTGAAACTTTTTACGCTTGATCTTAGCCAAGAGGAAGAGAAGCGATGGCTAAAACTTTTAAGTGGCTCAAAAGTTAAAAATTTGGGAATGTCCTGTTACAGATTAGTGAAAGTGGAAAACTTCAGTTTTGTCAGAAATGATGCAGTAAGTGCAAGACAACTATATCATGTCTTGGAGGTTTGTTTGTAAAGGAGAAAAACACTAATGTCAAAAATAAACCGTTTATAAAAAAATTACAACTGAAAATTCCTTACCAGTACTGAAAACTTAATAAGCTGCTTCAACATGGTGTTCTAAAACTCAACTATACTTACCTATGTTGACGGGTTGTGGTTCTGAATTCCCCAAGCTCTCTCCCATCCGGACGGCAGTTCTCTTTCTAAATTGGAAAGTAAGCCACATCTCCATGTATATTTTGTACACACCACAGACAATACATTAAACCCCATCACTCAACCGAATTATTTAAAAACTGTCTAAAAAAAAGCACCATGTTGCTACTGAAAGCCTTTAAAACATAACCAACTTTACTTACCAAAAATCTCCTATAATACTCCAGGGGTTCCACAGTCCCGAAACAATGTTGTCAAATATGAGAAAAATGAATGAACCTTATAAATCCAGAAAGTAGTCATCTAAAGGGGTCTGTGATACAGGTCAATCTTCACAATTTACGCCACTTCCTTAACGAATCTTTTTTTATTCCTTTTGGGTCACACCTGGCATTGCTCAGGGGGTTACTCTTGGCTCTGCACTCAGGAATTACTTCTGGTAGTGCTCAGGGGACCATATGGGATGCCCGGAATGAAACCTGGGTCCCGCTGGACTATCGCTCCGGCCCTTCTGAACGAATCTTGACGTTTGTAATCTGCCACCTTTAAGTGACGTAAGCAGCCACTAGTGGCAGAAACCACAACCACAGTACTTTAACTGCCTGCAAAGCCCTTGGCATCTTTGCAGATTAATCACACCTAAGTGTCCCTCTGTGACCAAGAAAAAGCTGATATCTTTATTATTTTAGCTAGAAATTTCCATATATTCTTCCATCATGAATACAGGCAAAACCCCATGCTCTGACAGCAGCAACTTCAGCACCCGCAAGAGGTTTGTGTTAAGGGTCGTTCAGTTGTCACCAGATTCTGTCTCTGACTATTTCAGCGTACACACGACTCCGACCATCATGAACGGGGCGACAGTACATCGGGATGGGCACTGGTCAGGCTCGCGGTTGACCCGCGTTCGAGCCCGCACCCCTTAGGGTCCCCTGAGGCTGCTAAGCGTCTTTCCTGCGTGCAGAGTCCGGAGCATGCTCTGAGCACGCATCGTCGGCCGGGACACCGAAACTAACTAGATTAAAAACAGCTCCAACGGGTAGAATAAAAAATTTTTAAAGATGCAAAAAATTTAATTAAAAGGCTCCAACAATAAAAACCAGCAGACTTCAGAGGGTCACACAAAAGGTTTCATTAACCCAAGCACCAGCTTTTAGTGGGGTCCGGACGGCAAGGGATTCTGGGGCAAGGGTGTTGGGACAAGAGGTGTTGGGACAAGGGGTGTTGGGACAGCGGTGTTGGGACAAGGGATGTTGGAGCAAGGGGGGGGTGTTGGGTCAAGGGGTGTTGGGACAAGGTGTTGGGGTAAAGGAGGTGTTGGGACAAGCGGTGTTGGAACAAGGGGTGTTGAGAAATGGGGTGCTGGCAAGCGCTCGGGCAAGGGTGCCGGGATAAGGCGTGCTGGGGCCCCTCGCGCCCGCCTCTGCCGGGAACAGAAGCCCCCTGCCTGTGCCTGTCACCTCGACCCCCCTTCAGGTCCACCTTCCCGTCACCTGCTTCCATGGAGGGGAAGACGGGGCGACCTCCAAGTCGGCACAGTATATCTAGCAAAGGGGTCAGAGCGCTGCCGTCCGCCTCTACACACACACAGACACACGCGGCTGCCGCCCCACTCACTTGAACCCGGCCGCCATCTTCCCGCGCGGCGTCTGCGCCTGCGTCGGGGGCTGAGCAAGTCCCAGCGCTCCGACCCCGCACTTTCGACAGAGGCGTCCGCGCCGGCCCTAGCGCCGACCCGCTAACCCCGCGCCCGCCCTGCGGCCAGCGGAGCCGACCCGCGCCGCGCTGCTGCTTCCCTGCCCTGAGCCCCCATGTGCGGGCGGCAGCTCCAGTCAGACGCTTTTGCAGGCTCCTGGACCCGGCTCCCCCGACGAATCTGCCGCTAGGAAACTCACAGGCGTCGGTAGCTGAGTCTAGTGGAAAGTGGCCTCAGACTCGAGCCTTGTCCCCATGCTCCTGCGTGTTTGCTCGGCTCCGCCCTGTGCCGGCCGGGGCTGGCCTGTCCCAGGTAAAGCGCTGCCCTCTCCGCTCCCCGAGACAGGCTCCTCTGCTCCGTCCCGCCGCAGCCGCTCTCGCCTTGCAGGTCCCCAAGTGCCTCCGAAGATCTGCCCTGGGTCGTCCCTGAGTCCCTGAGTGCCCCCACCTCGCTCCTGGACAGGGCTGCCAAATAAGATGCAGGACATCCAATGAAATCTTTATTACATATTAACAGTGAAAAAACGTTTTTTTTAAATTATCTTGATCACAGATAAACAGTGAAACATTTAAATCGCAGTGCACTTGAAATAGTACATGGTATTAATTGTGACCAGGGTTTGGAGAACGCGGTGAATGTTTTAAAAATAGTGATCAGAGAATTCAAAGCTAGTGAATGTAAGGCTACTGTAGCATACATTTAATATGGGTAAGGTAGCCCAATTGCTCTGTTTTATTACAGCTTAAAAAAAATAACTTCATGTAGATACCAAAACTTCAGTAGTGTGTTAGGCAACCTATGAACTCGATTTCAAGAGTTTGTTTGAAAATGAGCTGCTAGCCTGACAGTCAAGAGGAGTTGGACGCCCTGTCATTTTGCTCGTCAATTTCGCTTTGGAATCTAGCGAACCGGGACCCTGAGTCCCACAGCCCCGGAACAGCCTGTGCTCGTGGCGGCCGCGCGGGGGGCGCTGCGGGCGGCGGGCGCTCCGGGACGCCGTGTACTCGTGGCGGCCGCGCGGGGGGCGCTGCGCGGCGGCGGGCGCCCGGGACGCCGTGTGCTCGTGGCGGCCGCTCGGGGGCGCTGCGGGCGGCGGGCGTTCTCCGGGCCTGCGCGGCCTCTCTGGTGGCGGGAGGCGGGGCTCGCGGGCCGCTTCCGCTGTGTGTAGCCGCTCCATAGGGCGGGGCGGCGGCAGCGCGGACATGGACGATGGCTTCGCTCCTGCTGCAGCTGGTGCTCCTCGGTTCGGCGCTGGTGGCCGCAGCCCTGATACTGGTGAGGACGAGGGTTGGGGACAGACGCAGGCCTGGACTCCCGGCTCTCCTGCAGCCGCACCAGGGCAGGGCAGCCTCTGCTCGGCCCCCAGCTCTCCCATCTGCACCGCCTTTTCCCTGGTCTTGTGCCCCGATCTGCCCTCCGTGAATGCATTCCTGGGTCTCATGTGCTTGGTTGCCCCTACGGAGCACATCGTCACCCCACGTGCCCGGATCCTGCCTTGTCTGTTTGTTCCTAGTGGAGCGAGCTCAGCAGCCTTCCCCCTGCCCTTGGCTGGCCCGTTGCTCCCCAGGCCCCCTGAACCTTACCTGCCAGCCCTTACCTATGCTAACTTCCTGCAGAATCTGCAGCCCCGGTCGTAATAGCACCCCTCCGACGCCTGGAAGCCCCCCCAAAGATGCTCTCTCGCCTCCCCCTCTCCGTTCAGAGTCAAGCAACTAGAAAGTGCTGACAGCACGGACACGGTCGCTGGGTTCCACGTTGGAATAAATGGACGGACCCTGCAGACCCCTCGGAGACTCGGGATGAGCCAGTTAGGCAAAGCTTGGCGTCACCCCTATGTCTGGGTGGCACCCGGCATTTGCTACCCCTGAGTGAGGCATTGCAGTGGAGGAGCAAATTCAGATGTGGTCTGCCAGGACTCTGGGAAGCCCAGAAACGGTGGAAACTCGTGGGGATCCGGATGTGACAGGAATTGTTCCAAAGGCGCTTTCTCCCACAAAGTCCTCGCTAGAGTTCCCAGGCTCTTGGCAATTGGGGGTTTATTAAGTGAAGATGATTGGGGGACACTGCTCAAACAGCAGTTCTTCGGTTCCCCTCCATCCGGGCTTCTTCCTCCCCCCCCCCCTTTTTTTTATTAGCATTGAGGGAAGGGAGGTGATCTGCAGTTCTGGGCGGTCATTGGGACCCATCATGTCATCTGGTTAGTAAATAGGAAGGTTTCCGCTTCCTTGCTTTCAGATTAGCAGCCTTAGATGATATTGACCGCCTTTTAGCTCACCTGCCATCCCCAGGATCCGTGAATTTACAGCTCAGAAGGCAGCCGATAGAGTATTTGGGGGGTTTGTTAATTTTTTTTAGTAATCTGGGTCTAGTTGGAAGAATTCTGTTCCATGATTTCAGGGTGCTTTATTGTTGCTGGGGCTTGGGTTTGGGGTTTTTTGTTTGATTTTGAGCAATTCATGTCTTTGGTGTAGCAGTTTGGTTTGGTTTTGGATTGAAGTTCTGGATTTTCAAAACTTTGAAACTTGAAAGCACAGATTTTGAAATATATTATACTGGAAATTTGTCCTGAAAGTGTCAGTAAAATCTACCAGTTACGGAGTGCACAGAACAAGTTGGAATTTTCCAGATTTTCCCATTTGGTCTGTAAAGAGCCCCAGTGACATAAACGTTACTCTCCACTGGGAAGGGAAACTCAGCTCACACAGCTGCCCGAACGTGAAACAGTTGGAAACAGACAGTTCATCTGTGTCAGTCCTCTGTACATACTTTATCCCCTCCCTTTGTTATTAAGCACACCACATTTGATCTGTAGATCCTCTTTTTTTTCTTTTTGTGTCACACCTGGTGATGTTTAGGTGTTACTCCTGGCTCTGCACTCGGAATTACTCCTGGCAGTGCTCGGGGACCATACAGGATGCCAGGGATCGAACCTGGGTGGGCCACATGCAAAGCAAACGCCCTACCCCCTGTGCTATCACTCTAGTCCCTACTTCATGGTTTTAGTAGTCACCGATAATGACCTAAACCCAAGGTTTCATCAGTTCTGTACAGTGCAGTATTCTCATTACATCCTTTCCTTTCCATATATTATCTGAGATTCTGTAATTCTGTATTCTGAAATATTTCCCCTTTGTTCGCTCCCCTGAGAAATACCTTTGATTGAAACAAAAGACCAGCTTTTTAAATAATGAGATGGTCCCCAGTTATCTTTGAAAAGTGGCAGATTAAGTTTTATCTTGGTTTTCCTCCGAATGCACGCTCTCAGGTATTTCCATGTGTCTTAATCCGTTGCAGTAATTACTCTTTTGGAGCTCAAATGTTCCCGTCACAGACCAAAGCCAGGCCACTGTGTCCATGCTGGCCCTCCTGACAGTTGTCCTTGTTGGCCTTGTTTCCTGGTCTGTTTTGCCTGTGCACGTCACTGCCCCCTACCTGAACCAACCATGCATCACAGGGGCCAGTTGCTCTCAGTGAGAAATGGAGTTCAGCAAAGACCAGCTGGACAGGAGAGTCCTGAGCGTGTCCACATCCGGCTTGTCTGTGCATGTTAGTGAGGCTCCTGTTGGCCATCACTGTGCACCTGACAGGGTGTTGTGAACGGCCAGACAGACCACTCAAAGTGCTGCCCATCAGCGTCACACAGTCCCCTGAGCACTGCAGGGAGCGACCCTCCAGGTACAGCACGAGGAGATACCTGCCCCCAGCAGGTGTGGCCCCCAAACCAACATTAATAAGTACGCAAATAGCCAGACATCGAGTTCCAAACGCATAGCACCCCAAAAGCTAGTAGGCTCCTTTTTAAAGCAGAATGTATACCAGTAGAAACACCATTACAAAGAAGGTCACCTTCCTAAGCTTCTTTCCAAGATCAGAAAAGTATAAAATGTTAGGCAGCTGACAAGCTCAGTACTTGGAAAATAGTGTATTCGAAAGAAAATCTGGAACAATAGCAGCTGGAGCCATCGTGTAGCAGGAAAAGACACTGGCTCTGCACACACCCAACCGGGTTGTTTGATCTCCGTCATTCTGTATGATCCGTCGGGCCCGCCAGGAGTCAGCCCTGAGCACAGCCAGGTGTGGCCTGAAAACCAAAAAAAATAAAAATAAAGGGACTGGAGTGATAGCACAGCGGGGAGGGCCTTGCCTTTCATGTGACCAACCCGGGTTCGATCCCGGCATCCCATATGGTCCCCTGAGCACTGCCAGGAGTAATTGCTGAGCATCACTGGGTGTGACCCATAAAAGCAAATATAAAAATGAAATCCGGGGCAAGTACGAAGATTATATTATTTAGCATCAGTGGTTCTTACTGAGGGAGTTGGAGAATTCCTTCCTTTATAACCTGGATTTATCTAGCTCAGGATAAGATCTAACTTCACCCCACACCTGTCACCTGCTGTGTGAACTTGCCCTCTTGTGATACACAGCCCGGAAGGAAGGGCAGGTCCTCGCTCTGTGTGTGCCAGAGGTCGGAGGTCAGAACGTCAGGAGCCAATTGCTCTGCTCTGTTGACTGTCATGTTAGGTCCGGGAGGATGGGTGCTGGGCCATGACAGTGGAGAACAGTGTCTCCTGATGCACTCGCACTTGACAATGAGAATTGGCATCATTAGTTCATGAGGAGGGACTGAGTTTCAGAGCCACCCCCATGCCCCCTGGGACTGCTTTTGGTGTACATACAAAAGGAAAAGCATAACAGGAGCAGCATAATAATTTCTGCACATAATAGTTTCAGCATAATAATTTCTGCTTGCAGGTGTCCTTCATAGCGTTCATAACCGCAGGAAAAATGCCCCGCCTTCACCGACATGAACAAGAAAAGTTCTTTGTAAACGCCAAAGGCCAGAAAGAAGCTTTGCCCAGCATATGGGACGCACCCACCAAGCAGCTCTCAGTGGTCGTGCCTTCATACAACGAAGAGAAACGGTGTAAGCCCTACTTGGCATTTGGGAGGGGTCACTGGGGAAGAACAGGAAATGTAAACTTCACTGCCTCTGGAATTTGATGGACTGTGATGAGCGCACAGTGGTCGTTAGCTGGGTCCTAGCCCTGAAGGAAAGGCGCAGCCCCATGGGGTCGTGAGCCGGAAGTGTTCTAAGCCCTGGTGGCACGATGTGCTCCAAGATGGACACTGCCGCTGGGGAAAGTTCCAGAGAGGCTTGTTAAGAACACTTAGACCGGGGGCCGTGCAATAACACAGTGAGGATAGTAAATTTGTCTTGCACACAGCTGACCCCATGTGGTCCCCCAAGCTCCGCCAGGAGTAATTTCTGAGCGCAGAGCCAGGAGAAACCCCTAAGCATCACTGGGTGTGACTCCAAAAAAGCCAAAAAAAAAAAAATAGAGTACTTAGACCTTTGCTTTACATGAGCTGAGCGTGTGGTGATGTTTAAAATCATTTCAGAAGCAAGTTCTCATGTTTGTATTTTTTAATTCCTGAAGTGCCTGTAATGATGGATGAAGCTCTGGACTACCTCGAGAGCAGACAGGTACCACGACTTCTCCTTCAGCATTGTCTCTGCAGTGAAAACTGTTCGCCCGTTAAGGGCATGGGTGTGGCACTGTTGTTAGGGCCTGTGCTTGGCTTGTGGGGTACCTGCCAGCGCATGGCTCTGAGGACCACTGGATGTGTCGCTCACAAGAATAAAAATGGACTCTAGACCAGGGCACCAGCCTGGCCCCTGTCACAGACAACCCTAGCACCCACAGCCACTAACTCCAAGGCGAGTGGCTGTGACCCCAAAGCAAGCAAAAGCCTGACTTTAATTTTTTCTTACTTTAAAGAAGTAAGTTCTCTCTTCTTTATCCTCGCGTGCCTGATAATGAATTTAAAATCAGGTGACTCTGCCTGCCGGTTTTTTATGATAGTATACATCATATATTATCATAAATGTTTTCAAAAAGTCATTTTTGTGGGGCTGGAGCTATCGTCCAGCGGATAGGGCGTTTGCCTTGCATGTCCCCAACCCGGGTTCGATTCCCCGGTATCTCATACGGTCCCCCAAGCACTGCCAGGAATAATTTATGAGTACAACCAACGTATGCACAGCCCCTGAGCATTGCTGGGTATGACCCAAAAAAGCAAAAAAAAAAAATCATTTTTGTGACTGTTTAAGAAAGGTGTTTATTAGGGAAATACATACATAAGCAGGGTGAAATTGGTATTGGGGAGTATCCTCTTCTTCCCTGCATTATGAGAAGAAAACACGCTCCCTCTGTGGATACCAGTTACTCTTTAGATCTTCAGGTGGAGAGTTTAAGAAAATACAAATAGAGGGGCCAGGGATAGCACAAAAGGGGAGGGCGTTTGCTTTGCACGTGACTGACCCGGGTTCAATCCCTGGCATCCTATATGGTCCCCCGAGCACCACCGGAAGTAATTCTGAGTGCAGAACCAGGAGTAGTCCCTGAATATCATTGGGTGTGACCCAAAAATAAAATAAGTTATCTTTGGGATTGATTTCCCACCCTCCCCCATAGAGAATTTCTATTTTGAGTTCCTTTAGTCAGAGCTACATTGGTGTAATGGGATGGTAGAGATGGAGACATACTTACTGCCCAGAAATTAAAGGCAAAGGGAACGAGACATTGTTTTTTTTTTTACTGCGGCTTTTATTTCGGCAGTTGTACCAGTGTGACCCGGGACAAAATCAGGTCAGATACAAGCAGAGCAAGCCCCTAACCCCCCCCTTTTGAGAACGTCCCCACTGCCTCCCGGGCGTGGGAATTAAACAGACACTGGTCTCTGGCCTAGCTATGTGGAGTCTCGTCACCCACCCTTTTGGCCGGGGCGGTCTCCTCACTTTCCTCTTCATCTCCCTGCTTTTGAGTTCACAGTGGGGCTTGTATCACAGCTGGTGCCTCTGTGTTTCCACTCTCTTCTCACACGGACCATCTTCACTCTTATTCTCTGACTCCTCCGAGGCTTTCTGACATGTCTCAAATGTGCTTGGCCACACACGAGCCTGCTCCACCTCGGGACATGGGTCCGGGCAGCCGAGGGGAGAGTAGGTCAGCCCCCACCCTCCTCCTGTCCCCTCATTTTTGTTCCTGACTTGTGCGTAGTTTGTGCACTTACACTTAATAGTCTTCACATACAGCAGTGGTGAAGTAGTTGTTTTATAAGTTCCTTACAATTTCACTCTGGAATTCTTAACAGACGATAGACCAAATCCTTAGTACTTCGTTTTGACTTCTTGCAGAAACAAAATCCTGCCTTCACTTATGAAGTGATAGTAGTCGATGATGGCAGCAGAGATGAGACCTCAAAGGTAAGTCCCCCAAACCCCTTGCTGTCAGAAGCAGCAGCAAGAGGACCTAGCGAATAAGTAGTCCGCCACGTGGAAAGTGTTTCATCCGTCTTCCAGAGAACCCCAGAGCCGCATCATGTCCTTTGCATTATCTAGTGTGAGCAAGAAAAGGCAGAGAGATTTGTGCTCGGTAGAGCTGGGGTGTAGACCTGTAGGTCCACACCTGCCTGAGCCTGGTGGCCACACCCTGGCCAGTACTGGTCCTTTGCCTCTGATCCTCGCTTCCTGCCAACTCCTGCTCCCCTTCTCTGTCTTGATTTCGAGCTTCTGAAACGACGGCAGTAGGAGCCGCGGCTCTGTCTCTGCCCTTGCATCAGCACGCGTGCCTTCAGCACGGCCCACCCAGACTCTCCCACCAGCAGGACGGTGCCTCAGTGTCAGTGACATTACCTTTCGGCTTCCAAGCTCTCATGGCAGTCTGTCACTGCGCCCATAGCAGCGCGGCCATGCCCTCTGTTCTCCACATCACCTTTTCCAGGTTTTTGTCTTTCAGCCACACCTGGTGATGCTCAGGGTTCTTGGTCTGCACTCAGATTTGCTCTGCACTCAGGAATTAAACCTGGCGGTACTCAGAGGACTATACAGATGCCAGGGATTGAACCTGGGTCAGCTGCATGCAAGGCGGTTGTCCTTTCCGCTGTATATTGCTCCGGCCCTCCACATCACCTTCCTAAGTGGCCTCCCTGTGCCAGTGGCACCTTCTACCACTTGCACTCACACAGGAAGCCGTGAAGTTTCCACATGCTAACTGCCCAAGTATCAGATCAGCTCAGTAATTGTCATTACTCATTTGCCTAAAAGAGCATAATATGGTTGACTTCTGTTCTGGTGATTCCTCTACAGGAAGTGACATCACCTTCAAATATCAGTAGGTTACAACTCCTGTGGAATATCAAAACTGAGCATAAAATCTAGTCATTGGAAAGGACAAGTGATATAATAGTTTTTTTTTTTTTTTTTTTTTTTTTTTGGGTCACACCCGGCGATGCTCAGGGGCTACTCCTGGCTCTGCACTCAGGAATCACTCCTGGCGGTGCTCGGGGACCATATGGGATGCTGGGATCGAACCCGGGCCGGCACAGGCCGGCCACGCAAGGCAAACGCCCCTACCCGCTGGGCTATCGCTCCGCCCCTGATATAATAGTATTTAAGCCCAAATGCAAAACCCAGTTTTATATGCCTCTTGTAGAATCCACATCAGTTTTACTCTTTTCTGTGATTTGAACAGGTTGCTTTTAAGTATTGCCTGAAATATGGAAGTGACAAAGTACGAGTGATAACACTGGTGAAGAACCGAGGGAAAGGTGGAGCGATTAAGATGGTAAGACATGGCGTCCGCATTTTCCAAATCGTAGCAACCAGGGGGCCGGAGGGGATAGTCCAGCCGGATAGGGCCAGCCCGGTTCGATCCCCCGGCATCCCATATGGTCCCCGAGCACCGCCAGGAGTAATTCCTGAGTGCAGAGCCAGGAGACACCCCTGAGCATTGCCGGGTGTGACCCATAAAAGCAAAAAGAAAAAAAAAAAGTAGAGACCTTTTGAAAAGCCTCTTTTTTTTTTTTTTTGGTCACACCTGACAATGGTTAGGGGTTACTCCTAGATCTGTACTCAGGAATTACTCCTGGTGGTATTCAGGGGACCATATGGGATGCCGGGTCGGCTGCATGCAAGGCAAACGCCCCTACCCTCTGGACTATCGCCTCCAGCCCCCAAAATTTTATTTTATGTATATTTTATTTTATTTTATTTTTTTGCTTTTTGGGTCTACCCAGCGATGCTTAGGGGTAACTTCTGGCTCTGCACTCAGGAACTACTCCTGGCGTACTGGGACCGTATGGGATGGTCCCCATTTTTTTTTTTTTTTTTTGGCATCATCTACCATTTTAATTTTTTTTTGGAAGTAAGCGGGATCTGAATAATAAATTATTAGAGAGCTGTAGGACACAAGAATGTAGTAGCAGGAGAGAAGCAGCAGTTGTAGGTGAAGAGAGGCTGCAGGCAAGGGACTCTGCGAGGCCCACGTGGGTGGTTTCTCATCCACGCAGAGCCAGTGCTGGGCGGGGCAGGCCGGGATCTGATGGCTGCAGCAACGCCCTACCCGCTGGACTGTCACTCCAGCCCCTGAAAAGCCTCTTTTGCAGACTAGAATAGCCGTATTCTATAGCTAACTCCCCTGAATGCCAGCATTTCAAGTCATTGGCTAATTATTTTTCCTAAGTCATGTATGTATATGTGCGGTTGGCTCCGATCTGTATATAATATTTGTGATGTGCTGGGTGATTGGCAAATGTGTTTGTCTTCCTTTGGTGTTGGGTCGCAACCAGCAGGGCCAGGGGCCTGTTCTGGCTCTGTGCTTTGGGGACGCCTCCCAGCGGTGCTCAGGAGACCATGTGGTGCTGGGGGTCAGATTTTGGGCCCCTGCCTCCATGCACTGCTCATGCTCAGACTTCCGTGCTCAGCCCAGAGTGCGTTACTGTAACGCTTTACATGACATTGAGTGAGAGGAACCTAATGCTGTGGAGTCTAGTTTATGTTTTTGATAGAGTCCTATAAGAAGACCGTAATTGTATTTAAGTTTTTTGTGCTGCTCTGCGTGTACCAAGGGCCTCACACATGCACAGCTCAACACTGAACCACCTCTTTTGGTCAATTTGATTTTTTTTTTTTAAACAATTCACAAAATGCTTTTGTATGTTCTGAGTCTTATCTATGTAAAGGCACGGAGCAAAAGATGTAGTGTGAAGTAAGATAAATCTGATCCAGGTCTCTTCTGATATATTTGTGCAAACGGTGCAGAAACTCATCCTAATGTACCGTTCAAAGTCACCTCATCTCCTGTATGCAGCTCATGAGATAATAGGAATAATATATGCAGC